>LOJH01000027.1:88395-105326 GCA_001685095.1 Ellobius talpinus | reverse complement strand
TCCCTCTCTCTCTCTCTCTCTCTCTCCCCATCTCTCTCTGCTCTTCCTCCTTCTCCCCTTTCCCTCTTTCGCCTTCTTATAAACTATACCCAAACCTTCTCTCTGCGTGGCCTTCCTATCCATCTCTGTCAGTGGCCCACTACCACCTGCAGACTGCTGCCGCCCCTCGGGGAACTGCGCCATGGTGTTTTACCATTACATTGGTGCCGTGATGGGTGGGGAAGGGGCTGCCCAGCAAAAGGAAAAACAGAGCCAGTGGGACACCGGCAGAGCATTCACAGGAGGGTGGCTAATAGTTTGAGGGTTTATTTTCCATAGCTGAAAACATGAAAACCCGTGAAAACAGCAAATGAACACTGCAAAGCCTATAAGAGAATGTCTTCTCTCTACAGGCGGGGTGTTAATGAAGCCGACTGGCTCCAGTCTGGGCGACTGGGAAGCCAGAGGCTAGAGGCTGTCCTGGACAGTTCTCTCAAGCAGGGACCACTTACGAGCAGTCCAAAAGAAAAGAAAAATCCGAGGGACCCTGGGCCCTAAAGCGAATGCACTGCTAAGTGTGTGCAGTGCTAGTGTGGGAAGACCCTGGGTGGTCTGGTCACATTTTTAGCTACGGGAAACAACCAGAGATGAATGTCAGTGAAGGGCTCAGCCTTAGCCGTGAAGACTGTGGTTGGGGGCAATTCCCCCATTTCTAGGAACAACGGTCAATTCCTCAGGTTTAGAGAAGTGGTTAAGCTGACTGGAAGGGGAAAACTCACCACTGAAGCCGCTGGTCTGCATAGAGGTCCACTCAGGAAAATACTCGGTTCTGAGCCCAGGGTTCCACGTGTCCTCAGCCCACCCTCAGGAGGGAAGGGACGTGGAGAGAGCCTGGCCGAGTCATGAGCACCAATGTAGTGGTAAAACAGTGCAGTTCTCCGAGGGGCGGCAGCGGGCTGCTGCGGGTCATTTAGAGCAGCAGTGGGTGGGAGACCACTGCAGGCCATGAGGAGCAGCCGGTCCCACCACCCAAGGCCTCTGTGGGTCCCAGGCAGGTGAGAGGCAGCGGGTGAGAGATTTTGGTGGGTCATTGGCGGGGCAGCCAGTCCCACAAGGAGCTGCAGCGGGTGAGAGACAGAGATGGATAGGCATGCCATGCGGAGAAAGTGGGTATTTATTTAGTGGGTTATGGGGGGGGGAGAAAAAGGGAGCAGGGGAGGGAGTAGGTGGGGCTTGTCTCTTAAAGGGGCAGGACAGACCATTACGTTCATTTAATTTTTGGCTGCAAAATGACCCTACATTTTGGGGTTCTGTTGATAGCAGCAGCTGAGATCCTGGGGCTTGGGTGACTTGCCTGGATTGTGCTGGAATCAGCAAATTCTCTTGCACATTTCTTCCCTGTGGGATCTGTCCGTGCAGGAGACTCGAGTGTCGCTGCTTCTGGATGTAGGCCTCACTCTGGACCAGTTTCTACCAACAGCCATAGTCCATCTCTGTTTATTAGAGGGCAGTTCTGTGCCACCTTCTGCTCCCAGGTTGTACTTGTAGTGTAGTGCTCAACAGTGGCAGCTGGCTTACTCCTGTAAACCCCACCCCAACTCCCCATGCTCGCACACGCACCTTGTATGCTCTGAAAGGCAGCAGGTGACCAAGGTGGATCTGAATAGTCTTAGACAGCAAAGCCTTGTCTTTGCCTCGGGTGCTGGTTAGCTCTCTGTGATAGAACACCCAAGACAAACAGCTTGAGATGGGGAGAGCTTTCTTTGAGCTCAAGGTTTCAGGTGTGTCCCATCAGGGGTACTTAGCCCTGCTGCTGCCTACCTGAGGCAGAAGGATTTGGCAAAGGAAAGCTGCTCCCCTCGTGCTGGGGGTAGTAAAGACAGAGATTAGATTGGCAGGATTCCTGCATTCCCTTCAAGGCCACACCCTGTCAAATGGCCTGCTTCTTAGCTCTCAGGCCCTACCTCCTAAGATTTCTACCATACTCCAATGATGCTGCCTGTTGGGAACCAAGCTTTTCACAATATATGAGTGTTGGGGGGGTTATGATCCAAACCATAATATGTTGCAGTAAGATTAGTGTGTGTCATAGTTTCTAAAAGGAATGAGATGGTTCAGTATGGGTTGATATGCCAATAATATAGGGTACCAGTGACAATAGCTGCAGAACATTGTGCGTGTGAGAGAGAGAGAGAGAGAGAGAGAGAGAAAGAGAGAGAGAAAGAAATGAGATACAATGAACTGCAGGAGGAAAAAAAACCCTGTAGCTATAGATGTTTCTGGGCTTTTCTTATATGAAGATATATTAAATATGTATGTAATATATATCTATGTGAATATGTATTAAATATGGATGTGACTGTATTAAATATGGATGTGAATATGTATTAAATATGTATCAAAGTGACTGAGGAATAAATTCTGCTCCTGTGTTTAAAAAGGAAGATAGATTGCTGGGTGGTGTGGCACATGCCTTTAATCCCAGGACTCAGGAGACAGAGGCAGGCAGATCTCTGTGAGTGCGATGCCAGCCTGGTCTACAGAGCAAGTTATAGGACAACTAAGGATACACAAGCTTTGACTTGAGGGAAAAATAAAATCCTGCCTCAAAAAACCTTACTTAAAAGAAAAAGAGGATGGACTATTGAAAAAGGGCAATATTTAATGTTTGTTTCTTCCTTGGGTCTTGAGCTTGGCCCTTGTAGGCCAGGTAGTCCAGGCCAGGGCCTTAATCTTGGCATCTTTGAGGCGAGGGGAAGAACAGGGCAAAGGCAGGCCTGTACCTTTCTTTCCTCCGTTCGTTCTGTTCAGTAGCAACAGGCTGGCATCTTACTGGCCCCAAATTATGGAGCTTTCAGGGTCACAGTGCAGAGATACCTCTGTGGGTACGGATTTAGACCTGAGGCCCCAGGGACTGCTGAGGGAGAAGGGTGCACAAGGGGGGCGAGTTCTTCTGGCACAAACACGCTTTTGGAATTTTACTCTGTATATGAGATAGCAAAGGAAGAATGTAAGGTGAAAGTGTTCCATTGCTAGTGGATGCCTTGGTTCTGATGAGCTCGTGGCTTCTGTTATGATGGGTATGTAGATGAGGTCAGAGTTGCTGGCAATGGCTACCTGTTGTTGTTTATGAATGGGAGGCATTGCTGTTCTGAGAGTGGAAGTTACAATTTGATTTAGGTTCTGAGGCTAAAGAACGCGCTCAGAAGTGTTTTCCTGTCCGTGTGTGGCGTGGTTCCCAGCTGGGGTTTGAGAAGTGCAGCCTCCTTGGGGACACCTGCCTTTCACCTGGGGGTCTGCACCTGCTGGCAGAGCTCTCCGCTTTTCTTCAGGTCCCCTAAGGAAGGAAGACCTTATCTTTTATATAAGAAATGAAGTCTTGCCTTTGGAGATCTGGCCAAAAAAAACCCCAGAAAATCCCTCTGCCTTGTTTTTACCAGGATCCCTCTGCCTTGTTTTTAGCCAGGTGGGATTCTGCTTCTTGGTAAGCAAAGGATGCATGTGACATCCCCAAATGAGAGTACAGGAGGCCTCATGATGCCAGCCTCTGCCCTGCCCGTCATCAGGTCAGATACCTCTGAACTCAGACGTGAATCCCATTCAAAGAGAGGACGCAGACATTTCCAAGTGGCCCAGATGTGAGGCAGCATTGGACACTTTGCAGGGGACTTGTGTCTCCTGCCCAGTTTCATCCTATGAGGCCAACCTAGTGCACGACATGAATGGCCTTGTATGTTATATAGAGGGTGGCTGTTGTTTTTTTTCTCTCTAAATGATGTATTAAAACCAATAAGGTACTGATAAGAGTTTTGTGTGAAATTAGAGGCAGAGAAGGTGTGGGGAAGAGGAGCTTGATTTAAAGTAGTTTCTCCCTCATGATCAACAAACAAGCACTAATTCTCATTATCAGCACAGACGCATCTGTTCCTCCTGGGAAAATAATTAATATGAAATGAGCTGTTTCTCTGTTACTATTTTTACTATCATTACTGTTACTGTTGCTTTTATTTAACTCCTTACCATACAAAATGTTTCCTCTGAGGGAGGAAGCAGTGGGTATTCCTGCCATCTTTTTGTAGCTTCAGATGGTTTCTCTGTTATATGATATGAATGTTGTTATAGTTTTAAGTTTGATGCTAGACTTTTTAAAACATTTATCTGCATTCTTTTTATGCTGAATTTATTCCCATGCCATAATTTTTTTGTTTCTTCAGGGATGGCTTTTTCTTCTGTGCACCGTCTTCCTCTTCTGGCTCTGGAACAATCTGTTCCTTTTCAGTGGGGATCATCTTGATGTGGCAGGGGGAGCTCCTGTGGGGGTTAATCTGGCCGTGAGCTCTGTAAGTTCGCCGGCCATCTTAGGTGCTGTGTTTAACCGGATGTGCTCAGTGACTAAAGGACCTGTGTCTGAGCCCTTCAGTTAGCATTACTCTGCGTTTTTAGTCATGTGCAGCGAAACAGTTCTTGGATCCCCAACCCCGTGTCCAACCCTACTGGGTGCACCGACCAACTCTGCCACTCCCCACCACAACAGCACACATGACTTCTTTAAAGTGACATGCTTAAGGTAACGTGGGCGTTTCAGATATGCATGCCCTTGATGTCCTGGGCAGTGTCGCAGGTGTCTTTAAAGTGCACAAAAAGACTTGAACCTCTTGATTAGCATGACTTTGTAGGGTTTGGGGTCAAGAGAGTAGGGAACCATCTTCACAGGTCACCCCAGGCTTACAGGAAGAGGAGGCCAAGACACTGAAAAGAATAATTTAATATTTATATGTTAATAGTTGGTAGACAAACCAGTAAGTGCAAAATGAAAGAGACATTTTTTATTCTAAAGGTTATTTCAGAAATGCCCTCCTAAATCCTTGTGAGTAAAATTACAGTTGCAGTGTGTTTATAATCCCTTAAAATCCCTAAATCCTTATAAAGCTGACCCGTGCGCTTGAATAAGGACTTGACTTACAGAAATATCTCTGATTCTTAGAATTCTATACACCTGAACAGGCCTGCTTCATTAATTTTGGGTAATTGATCTTAATTATCTAACTTTTTTTTGTTATGGTTCCCATAGTATCAGACGCTCTAATCAAACCCAAGCCCTTGTTAAATTTATTCCAGGAAAACCGTTTTCAGGCTCTGCTCTGCTCTGGTGAGTTTGGATTTGCTTTATCGGCTTATCTGCGAACAGGAATGACGTAGTTCTTAGTGCTCTGACTGAAGCAGGCAAGATTCTCAGTAAAAGGCCCAGATCTTATCAGAGGGAGTAAGTTTCTAGTGACCCCAGTGCATTTGCCCCAAGAAGGTCTTGGGTTCTTTGTTTTGTTTTGTTTGGGGGCAGCAATCATTGCAACCTGATGTATATATTCCTATAGACCATACAGGCTATTTTTCAGTTGTGTTTATTTTGGGGGTCAATGCTGACATCTTTCTTTTTATGTATCCTTGAGCTTCAAGCTCCTGCCCACGTACTTTCATGTGACATCTTTGCGGCACCCTTGCTTGGCCTCTGATCTGCCACATCGTGGTCTGCCCTTCTCTAGTCTCTTCAGTCCTGAATTAATGCCAGATCTTCCAGGGCCCCTTTATTCCCTCCCACTATCTCCCCCCCCCGCTTCACCTCACCCCTTGTCCTGCATGAGCTGGTGTCCATCTCCCACTATCTACTGTACCTCGCTTTGCATGTGCCTTCTTGGTGCTGAATGGCAGGAGGCTTGAATAAAATTTATGTCTAAATTATGAGGCCCACCAGCAAGGAGAGAGAGATAGTACTTGGTCTTTGAATGAAGTGTGTCCATTTTAGATTCTAATCAAAGAACTGAAGAAATCCATAGTTAGAAAACCCATGCAGCCTGAACTCTGACCTGGGTGTGATGTGCCACTCAGCTGCTCCGACTGGTGAAGTCAGGGGGATCCTTGAGCCCTCAGTTCTGTAGCACTTCCCTTCCTGTTGAAGTGCTGTAAGTTCCTATGGCTCCATACATTTTTTTTCCCTCGTTGAAACATGATGGAAGACATCATTACTCACTTGAGTCATTGCGCGTGCAGCGTATAGAGACGTTGGCTAGCTTAGCAGTCCTCAAAGGACTGAATAAATGGTGTGTTCTGTATGGAAGTACAGTTAATAATTGGGGAGCTCCACGTGACTCCTGTTAAAACAGCCTCACACCCTGCTGAGAAAGGTAGCACTGTGTACATTGGCGATCTGTTTGGAAGAATGCTGTTTTTACCACACAGAACTAACTTTTCACTAGACAATCTTCAGTGCTTCTGATCTTGAAGTCCCTCTCCCACAGAGAGAAACCATGGCCTTTTGTTTTTTGCCATGGTCCTGTGAATCATTAACAACGTTCTGACTGCAGCTTAGACTTCCTGCTGTTTCTGTTCTGTACTTTTCTACCAACAACAATGTCTCGGCTGCCACAGGCTACCCAAGCTTATTTGGCCGTGTATGAGTGGGCTACAGCCCAAGCATATAAAGGACTGGTGCAGACATGGTTATCATTTGAAACTCAGCCTCGGGCTGGCAAGATGACTCTGCAGGTATTGGTGCCTGCTGACAGAACTAATGGCTTGAGTTCTGTCTCAGGGCCATGCAGAGAGAAAGAACCAAGTCAACAGGTTGTCTTCTGACCTCAACACACACACACTAAATAATGTGCACAGCCCCTCACCCCCCACCACATTAAAAAAAACAACTTTTTATTTGTTTTTGGGTCTTTCAGTGTAGCCCTAGCTGTTCTGGGACTCCCTGTGTAGACAAAGCTGGACTAAAACTCCCAGAAATCCACCTGCCTTGACTTCCCCCACGCTGGGATTAAAAGCCTGGGCCACCACTGACCAGCTTACAATTCAGCAATATTATTTAAATCTTGTGCTTTACAAATAATTTTTTAAAAGTTTTGTGTGTGTGTGTGTGTGTTGCTTACCTGTTTGTATGCCATGTTCATGCAGTACCCTATGAGGCCAGAAGAGGGCATTGGATCCTCTGGGCCTGGAGTTAGAGATGCCACCATGTGGGTGCTGGGAACTGAATCCCAGTTTTCTGAAAGAGCAGTAAGTGCTCTAACTGCTGACGCAACCCTCCAGCCTAGGAGTCCTC
Source organism: Ellobius talpinus (assembly GCA_001685095.1). NCBI lineage: Eukaryota > Metazoa > Chordata > Mammalia > Rodentia > Cricetidae > Ellobius > Ellobius talpinus. The sequence continues at coordinate 98,248 of LOJH01000027.1, read as the reverse complement.
TATTAAAAATACATCTCTAAAGACATCCTTGACTCTTATGCTAAAACAGCTTGACAGGAGATACCCTAATCTTTCTGGCAGAAAGGCTATGTTTAGTGTGCTCAATATTTAGTGTCAGAGAGTCAGTGGGTCTTTGAGAATTATGTCACAGACATAGAATACAAGCTTTCTTTAAAGACGAACTGAAACAATCTCCCTTTTTGTACACACTGGTTAATCTTTTTAATCTGAATTGGAAAGGGGATTGGATTTTTCTGGTTATGATATTAAATAAACAGGGCCCTGTTGATGTTTGGCCTTCAACCCAAAGTTTTATATACAGAAATATGTGTCCTGTCAAAGCAAAAACTGGCCCCTTCAACTGGAAGATTAGGTCCATGCTTGCCACGTTTTCACAGACCATGAATGCAGAACATGAATGTCAGAGTGAGTGTTGTGGCCGCTGGTCACCTAAGCAGTGCTCAGGTATTCACTGACAGTGGTATGGATTCCATCTTATTTCTGAAGCTGCTGTGGAGAGCCTACTCATAAGTGGACAGGATGGGGAGGGAGGGACGCCATAGTACTGGAGACCGTTTGCTTCAAGACTACATTGGGGAAAAAAAAAGAAAAAAAAAACTTTTGTGAGAAGCCCCACTGTGTCCTGTGACAGTAGGCCTGGGTTCTCTGCCCTCCTTGGTTCAAACTGTCAAGCTCTGTTGTTTTATAATCAACGTTAGGAGATACAGCATCGAGTCATAACTTGTTAGTTGCCAATGAAGAAAACAATGGTGCTATAGTTTCAATAAATGCAAGATGATTTTAGAGCTCTTTGTCCCACCATGTACTGAGGAAGGCTTTTCAGAGGACACTGACTGGAACTCTTCTGAATGAGTTGGTACATTTAGGTGAATCACATTTTAGACAAAACTTAGTGGAGATGACCTGAGGACCTTAGGGATTAGAGTGTAAAGCCTGCCTGGGACTGGCCACTTAACGCTGGAGGGCGCTGTGGTCTGTGAGCCACATACAGCAGGAGTGATATTGATGCTGGTCCTGTGGGCCCTCTACCACAACCCAGTGCCCCAGATGTCACTAACCCTGCTCCCATTCTCGCAGGTGCCTGAGATCATCAGTTCCATCCGGCAGGCGGGGAAGATCGCCCGCCAGGAGGAGCTGCGCTGCCCCTCAGAATTCGATGACACCTTCGCCAAAAAGTTCGAGGTGCTCTTCTGCGGCCGGGTCACTGTGGCCCACAAGAAGGCGCCGCCTGCGCTGATCGATGAGTGCATCGAGAAGTTCAACCACGTGAGCTGCAGCCACAGAGCCGACTGGGACGCGCCCACGGGGCAGCCATCTGCGCTGGGACCTCGGCCAATGCGCAAGTCCTTCTCGCAGCCTGGACTGCGCTCACTGGCCTTCAGGAAAGAGTTCCAGGACGCCAGCCTCCGCAGCAGCACCTTTAGCTCCTTTGATGACAGTATCGAAAACCACCTCATTGGAGGACACAATGTGGTTCAGCCCACAGACATGGAAGAGAACCGAACTATGCTATTCACGGTAAAGTCTTGGGCAGTTTTCTGCACCCTGGAGGTCTGAAAAAAATCAGCTAATGCATCAGTGGTTGTACACACCCTTTCACTGCAGAAAGAATAGTTATGTAAACGAGGTTCAAAACTATGTAAGTTTCAACACAGTTTTAAGCAGAAAGTACTCTTATTAATGTATAAACACCCATTGTTTATCAGGGTAATATGATTTTTAAATAACCTTATATTTAAAAACTTACACCCCAACTAAAATACTAGTTTAGTTGCTTGTTTTATTTTTGTTTTTTAAACAGAAAATTGTTAAACTGTTAGCCATATGGAAGAAAAGGAATAGATAAGGGAGCCAGCTATTGGAGTTTCATGGAGACTTGGATTTTTCTGGATTTCCCTGGGCATGAATGGACAGGACTCTGCCCTCTTCATGAAGTGAGCTGGTCTGTGGCTTTTTCCTTGGCGAGCTTCTGCCTCTGCATCTTTGCTTTAATCATGGTAATGAGCAAAACTGGCTTAGACACAGTGTAGCCTTTCTGTGCTTCGCCCAAGGCACTGAAAAGGCCAAGCAGTAAGGGACCTGACCACATAGGTTAGTGTAGTGTGGCTATAGCTGGCTTTAAAGATACAGAAATGGATCTGGAGAGATGGCTCAGCCTCTGAGCACATACCGCTCTTTCAGAGGAACTGAGTTAGGTTCCTAGCACCCACATCAAGTGGCTTGCACCCTTATAATGCCAGTTTCAGAGATCCTCTTCTGGACTCTGTTTACACCTTCACTCACATGTGTGCATGCACACACACACAGACGCACACATATACACACAAAGCATAATGCATCCTTAAAATATCCAGATGGTGTGTCAGGGTAATAGGACTGATTCTCTCTTCGTAATTGACGCAGCACACGGACGAATGCTGGGCTGGCAGTAAGACTTGTACTTTAATTTGTATGCTTCTTCCCATACACTGCACTGTTATTGAGAAAGGCTGCTCGGTGCGTTTGTTTGTAAGTGGTTACAATATCCTAGAAATAGAGCAGTGAACAGTCTCTGCCCACGCGGAATTTAGATTCCAGCAATGCGGACAGGCAACTGACACACCAGTAATTATGCAATTACGACTGCAGCACACACTGTGGAGAAGGAGTGGATGGTGTGGGAATGCTCAGAATCAGGAGAGGCATCTTTGATGCGATTCTCACCCAGCAGAGGTTTCCATGTGGCCAACAGGCAGGGTCTCCTCTTGGGTCCAGAGAGCAGCAGGTGGGATGTGAGAGGTGGGAAGGAGCTCTACCTCAGAGACCTGAAGACATCGCTCCACTGCTTCTCCTGGCAGGCCCCCTTTGTTGTCTGGGCTTTATTCCTCACATCAGGTCTCATGGGAAAGCAGTCGTGACAGAGAGACAGGAGAAACCTCACATTCCTGGATCTCACGTAATTACAAGTAAAGACCTTAGTGCCCCTCATGATCCGGCATTTTAGCCTCCATCTTGTTCTCCAAAGGGTAAAGGGCTTGGAAGTGAAGCTGGTCAGATAGAGTGGTCTGAGGCTGTGGCCGCTAACTTGGTGATTCTGAGGAGGGATTAAATCTGTAGAAACCAACACATACAGGAACGGAGAAACTTCAGTTTATGAAGGTGACAGTCAGGGAGGCAGACTTCTGTAGTGATATTTTGTTTGTAATCTGACAAACAAAGCTTGCCTGAAGATCAGAGGGCAGATCTAAGCCACTGGAGGTCAGCCAGTAGTGGCACACACCTTTAATCCCAGGCAGAGGGATCTCTGTTAGTTCAAGGCCACCCTGGGCTACTCAACATTGAATCTGTCTAAAAGAGAAACAGAGTTCACACAAAGGTGATCCCAGCACTTGGGATCCCATTCCTTTAATCCCATCTCTAGGGAGGTGGAGACAGGAGCGATATGACTGGGCGGAGAGAGGAATAGAAGGCGGGAGGGGACAAGAGCTTGATGCCATCTGAGGTTTGGTGGAGACAGTTGCAGTCTGAGGATTGCCCATTTGGTCTGAGGATGTAGTCAGAGGGCAGGATCGCCCCTTTGATCTGAGAGGTAAAAGACTTTCTAATGGCTGACTACACTGCTTCTCTGATCTTCAGGCAAGCTTTAGTTGTTAAAACACAAATATCACTACAGACTTCCGTAGCCAGCCTGGCATTATGACACTCTGCTCCATAGGTGTTTCAGAAATTTTAGATAGAAACTATAGTTTTCTGGAATACTCACTTGTATAGAAAACTAATTTCCCTTTGAAGGGGGGGTGTGGACTTGGAGGATCATTATTATTATTGCCATTACTGTCACTGTCATCAGATTACTGCTTCGTCACATAGGTGTTTTTCTCCTGTCACTTGACATCTGCGGCATAAGCTATAACCTTTGAAACTCTTTACAGTGATACAGAGTTTTATGAGAGCTTGCCTTTATCCTTATCCTCATAGGCCATGGCGTGTATAATGAATCAGTTTTCAGGAGAAACACATTTCTTTCTTTTCATTTGTTTGTTTTTTTAAGATTGGCCAGTCTGAAGTTTACCTCATCAGCCCTGACACCAAAAAGATTGCACTGGAGAAAAATTTTAAGGAGATATCCTTTTGCTCTCAGGTAAATGCAGAAAAATTATTAATTAAATTTTAGTTCTTCTAATGCACACAGGAGAAGCACTGTTATATAAAACAGCAGGTTTTTAGTCTTGATTCCATGTCTCTTTATCTCATCATTTACTGAGGCAAATTATAATCCTAAAATTAAGAATTTTGCTTTTTAGAACAGTGTGCTAGAGAAAATTATCTACCTTCCTTTTTTCCCTGTTATAGTGGTATTGATGTCTTCTTTTTCCAAGGGCTTTTATATATGTGCATGTTTTATATATAATTGGTATGTATATGTGTGTGTACATGTCTTGTATAATTGATATATGTACATGCTTGATATATATATATGCACATGGTATATATAATTAATATGTTTTTATATATAATCCATATATGTTATATAGAATTATATATATTTTTATATATAATCCATATTCTTGAAATTCTTAATCTTTTGTATTCTCATTATTACTTCTCCTGTAACTATGATGGATTGTACTTATCTTTGAGGGGGTTTACTCAGAATGCAGTGTCTATGTGAAACTTTCTGTGTTTGTTAGTCTTCCAGCTGTGTTTCATAGAGAAATTTGGGAGGAATCTGTCACCTGTGATGAGCCAGTTTTCTCTGGATTGTCCTGGCAAATAAGAGATCATTTATGTTACTGTTTGGTGATTTTTTTTTATATTCTAAATTTTTATTTCTGTAATAAGATGTAAAAATCTTAGTTGTTTGTTAATCTAAAATGTAAGCTAATTAAGTAGTCATAAAGATACTGTTTTCGATTTTGGTAATAAGTAATGATTTTAACAAGTTGAATTGGGAAGCCTTTTCAAAGAAACTGATAAATGGCACCCCCTACATAGCAGCCTCTGTTAGATTCTTAGCTTGCTGATGGAGGACATTGATTGAGATCAGGATATGTCAGCACTTATGGGCTGGAAAATACTTGCCTGAAAGTGATGTTAGTGTCAGAATCTTGATTGATCCGAAATTATGTTGAAATGTTAAAATGTTACTGTTAGCTATTTAAGGTCTCCCTATGCAACCCATGCCATCCTGGAACTTTGTAGACTGTGCTGGTCTTTGAGCTCACAGAGATCTGCACCTGCCTCTGCCTCCCCGAGTGCTGGAATCAGGGACATGTACCATGCTGGGAGACCTTTGCTGCTTTAGAGTAGTGTGGTAGTTTATTCTTTCCTAAAGAGCTTCTGACCCCTAAGTTGCTCTTGTCTGTATTTACGCATGGCGATGCTTTCAGAGGCCTTGAGAATTAATAGTCACAGAAGATATTTCAGTTGGACTTAGCTTGCTGTTTTAGTTTCCTGACCTGTTGCTATGGTAAAATACCCCGATAAAAGCAGCTCAGGGAGAAAGGTTTTATTCTGGTCCCAGTTCTGAGGTCTAGTTGGTTATGGTGTTCCTTCTCATTCAGTCCAGGGTGTGGCCCATGTGCCATCCGTATTCAGTGTGGATCTACTTAGCTAATTAATGTCGTCAAAACAATCCCCACTGACATTCCCAGAGGCCCTTCTCCCAGGTGATTCTAGATTGTGTCAGGGTGACAGTGGAAACTAACCTTTGGTGCGGAGCCCTGGCTCGCTTTTTAGAGCACTTGTTCTTGCTGAGGGCCCATAACCATTCCTAACCCCAGTTCCGGGGAATTGGACATCCGTTTCTGACCTCCACTGACACGAGGCATGTACACAGTACACATACATACGTCAAGCTAAAACACTCATACACATTAAATCAGTCTAAAAGTTAGAACTACCATAGTTGCTTCTGGTAGACTTGGGAGACAGCTACAAGGCCCTCTGTCAGCTCTGTCCCTGTGGCTTTCAGATCTAGCTTATGCATTAAGGCTTGTTTATAAGAAAGAGCTTGTGGGACACCGGCAGAGCCCTGGCCTTAGTCTCAGAGACTTCACAGCTGCTCGTCTTGGCATATAAGTATAATGTTTTGCTCATTCTTCATCCTGCTCCGTGATTTGCTTGTGATTTTAGTACAAACACACTTTGAATCTCTTTTTAACCTTTATATATGTGAGTTGTGTGTACATACTTGTTTGTGTGTGTTGGTATGTGAGATGTTTCTTAATGTGGTATGCTGTTGATTTTTAAAGTACCTTTTATTCCTTAGTGCTCTCCTCACACACCCCAAAGTTCTAGCTTTTCTGTCAGCTGTTCTCTGTAGCTGGAAGTGTGTTCTCTGTCCTGTCTGGTCCCCTGGACCCATTTCTCTCCCATCTGCAGGTCCCCACAGCTGCTTATGAAGTAATCATTTGGAGGCTTAATATTAATTATAATTGTTTGATGGCTCAAGCTTCTTGCTGGCTAGCTCTACATACATATTAACCCATTCCTAATAATCCTTGAATTGCCACATGCCCCATGGCTTACTGGTAATGCTCTGGCATCTTACTCCTCTGGTGACTGCTGGCCTCTCCTCAGCCCCGCCTTTTTTCTCCCTGTATCTCTATCTGCAAACCTTGACTCTCATTGTGAGATAATACAAGTAACATTTTAGTAGGATGCTAATCTTTATGTAAAAATATATGAGCAGTTATCTCATAGTGCTCTTTGAAGGGGACTGTGTCACCATGAAGCTGTATTCCCGCCAGCAGTACTTCTGCTCTGTATCACTTACATGCTCCCCTTCCTTCTTGCACAGGGCATTAGGCACGTGGACCACTTTGGGTTTATCTGCCGGGAGTGCTCAGGTGGCGGCGGCTTTCACTTTGTCTGTTACGTGTTCCAGTGCACAAATGAAGCCCTGGTAAGAGGATGACACTGCCTGCTGCAAGCCTCATGAGGAATTTCAACCCTGTGCAGAGCCTTGCTGACATGTCAATATTTGGTTTCATTATTCACCCATGACCAACCCCGTTCTGCTATGCATCTGAAATTCATTTGAATTTTCATTGTAGATTTCAATATTTTTGAAAGACATGCTTGCTTTTACTCTGTACACTAATACAGCATTTAGAAACTTCATTTCCCACAGTGGGGTGGCCCTGTTTTGTAAATGCCTGCACTTAGGCCTGAGGTAGGGAGAGTACAAGCTGTAGAGCTGTAGGGCAGGCAAGTTCATAACCCTCTTGAGCCATGTCGTGGGATCTGGTACTGAAAAGAAACAGGGAAGAAAAAAATGTTTAAAAGAGAGAGAGGGAGGGAGGGAGGGAGGGAGAGAGAGAGAGAGAGAGGGAGAGAGAGAGAGAGAGAATGAATCCTGGTGAACTTTGAACCAGAGGCACTTGCTTTGTACTTATTAATAAGATTTTGCCTTGTACCTCATCTGTGTTAATAGGGCTGAATCTGTACATGGTCATCCTCAGACTACAGACCGCAGCCCTAGCAGTCATTCCCACTATGTTCTGGTAGTCTGTGAAAAACTGCCCAGAAAGAAACTTCTAGTACAAAGTCTCTTCTGTGAACTTCTGTCGACACTCTGTTCTTGTGCTCAGGTCGATGAGATCATGATGACTCTGAAGCAGGCCTTCACCGTGGCTGCTGTGCAGCAGACTGCCAAGGCGCCAGTCCAGCTGTGCGAGAGCTGTCCCTTGCAGGGCCTGCACAAGCTCTGCGAGAGGATCGAGGGTGAGTCGGAGACACTGTCGGCCTGGAGCACGAGCGCCTTGGGTGGGAGCATCCGTGGCAGAGGGATTGTGGCAGAGGGATTGTGGCAGAGGGCTGTGGCAGAGGTGAACTCACCCTGGGCAGTGGATGTCTTCTGTGTGACAGGAAGTTTCCCTGGGCGTGATGGACACGAAGCTAAGGACCTTCTTGCCATCTCTCCTCGAAGGCACTCATTACTCTTGAAGTAGTAAAGAAGTTAGGGAGTAAATGTCATCAAACATTTATTGAGCTGAGTGAGATTGGGAGGTCATGTGGACTGGCCATCGCAGAGATCGTAAAGTGAGGCCTAAAGAATGTCTCCCGTGCTTTCCCAGTAGAGAACTCCTGTGATCTCTGCAGGGCAGTTAATGGAGGGGAGCAGAAAACAGGCCACAGCTGAGGAGTCAGCGGGAGGGAATAAAACACGTGGTAGCCATATTAACTCGAGCTGCTAGAAGTTTACATGGAACCTTAGCATTTGTGGGCTTTTATTTGATATTAAGAGGAGCCAGTTACTGTGCTAAGTTGTTTTTAAAAGTTTTTATCTTCACTATGTTTGTGAGAATACAAGTGAATTATTGTGTAATTTTATGAATACATTGTTGGAGGATTAGAGCCATCTAGGGAAAAACTAGCATATAGAAAGCCCAGGATCCACCACCCTGGTTGTTAGTGCAGTCAGCCACTCTCAAGAGTGGAAGGCTCCTTGAGCAAGGAATGCTCTGCTGGCAGCAATAGAATCTGGTGTGGGTCAGCAGGGAGGGGTGGAAGATAGGGTGCTGGTGGTAGTCAGGGCTCATTTGAAGGAATCCAGAAAGTGAGGTGTTTGTGTTTCTCTTTTTCTTCATTTTGCCTCTTGTCCTATCTGTAGGAAGATTTCTAAGTGTGTGTGTGTGTGATTTTTGAGACTGTTACATGATATAAATTACCCAATTGTAAAAACAAAGATATGATCATTTCTTGTGTATCCAGAATACTTGTCATGCACAAGCTATAATTCTGTAAAGAAAGGCTATGTTGACATTTAGACCTAAAAAATTGTTTTTTCTAAGTAATTGTGAGAAAAAATATATCCAAACATAAATTTGTCATTTTCACTTAAAAAAAAAACAAATAACATACAGTCCAGTGGCCTTAAGGCCATTTACAGTGTGGAGTAACCCTCATTGCTGTCATCTCCAGAACCTTCTGCTCATCCGCTTTGTAGCATTACCATAGCCCCAAGCAACCACCATTCTCCTTTCTGTTTTCCCGTGTGGATGGAGGGTGTGGACAGAGAGTTGTAATGTGAGACGTGTGAATGTCCTCACGCAGAAGCCAGAACAGGGAGACAGGTGCTTTTTTCTGTAATTTTCTGCCGTGGCCCAAGACAGGGTTTCCCACTGGACCAGTCTGGCTGGCGAGTTCTGGATCCACTTGTCTCTGTCCCCAGGGCAGGAGTTAAGGCACAAGCTGGATGCCCTGCTGTGAATTCAGCTTCACTTCCTTGCTGAGCAAGCACTCTCTTACTACTGAGCCCCTCCCCTGCCCTTCTTTTCTGATTCTACAAAGTGAATTAATCTAGCTACCTTGTGTGGTTGAATCAGTGGGATGTGTTTTCTTGTTTTTTGTTTCTTTGACTTAGCATTATATCTCCTGGGTTTGCTCATTTTGTATATGTCAGAATCTTCTTTCTTTGTATGGCTGATTAATATTCCATCAATTGCATCTGTTTATCCACCATTGGACATTGGGGTTCTTTTTGCCCTTTGTGTGAGCAGTAATGCTAAGAATGTTGGTATAAATGTCTGCTCAGGTTTCTGCTTTCAGTTCTTTTGACTAAGTGAAATTGCTGGCTTATATGGTGAGTGTCCGACTTAGGGTGTCTATTGCTGAGATGAAACACCATGACCAAAGCAACTTGGGGAGCAAAGGATTTATTTGGCTTACATTTCTATATCATAATCTATCACTGAAGGAAATCAGGACAGGAACTCAAACAGGGCAAGGACCTGGAGGCAGGAGCTGATCAAGAGTCCATGGAGGAGTGCTGCTTACTGACTTGCTCCCCATGGCTTGTTCAGCTTCCTTTCTTTTCTTTCTTCCTTCCTTCCTTCCTTCCTTCCTT
>LOJH01000027.1:64926-78406 GCA_001685095.1 Ellobius talpinus | reverse complement strand
CACACACACACACACACACACACACACACACACACACACACACACACCACCCATGTGACACTTTGTGCCACAAAAAAGTTTTCTGCCTTTTTTTTGTTTGAGTCAGTCTAACAGGAAATTGATAATTTTGAAATGGCTTATAACTGTTAGAAAAAAAACAGAACGAAGCACTTACAGTAAATGGAAGTTTTGACCTAAGTTCAAATTAAATTTATGGATTCAAGGTGATTTGGGCATAGCACAGTCCCTTAGAGAAATATATCTAATTTTTTTTTCCATTTTCCAAACACAAGAGCCGATGTGAAAGAGCCCGACCCTCACAGTCGGGACCAGCGTTGGCAGCACATCATCCTTATGGTCATTCCATTCAGTTTGTAAAAGCTCCGCCTGTTTGTTTTCATTGTAGAGCAGGCTGGTCTGAACTCACAGCTGTCCTCTTGCTTCTGCCTCTGCCTTGTGGGTGTTAGAATACAGGCATGTGCATATATACCTGACTACACCAGCATTTTTAGTTGGGTAGGAAAATACTCATTTTAGAGTTGACATATGAACAGACCTCAAGAAATTTGCTAGTGAAATCTATTATTTTAATCATAATTTTAGGAGCTTAACAAAATTTGCTGCTGCAGAATTAGTTATGGATTCCACGAGACTCATTTTCAAGTATGTTTTTTCTTTCTTTTTTCCCCTGATATTTTATTAAGAAAAAAATTTCAGCCAGCAGTGTTGGTGCACACCTTTAATCCCAGCACTTGGGAGGCATGGGCAGGTGAATCTCAGTGAGTTCAAGGCCAGCCTGGTCTACAAAGCGAAGTTCCAGGATGGCCAGGACTGTTACACAGAGAAACCCTGTCTCGAAAAAACACAAACAAAACAAAACCAAAAAAAAAGAAAAGAAAAAGAAGAAAAAAATTTCAGGAGTACAGAAAAGTTGAAAAAATTATACTACGAGCACTTATACCCCCACCAATATACAGATTTGTAACATTTGGTAAATTGGTTTTGTCACATGTCTGCCTTTCTATTAATACAACTTACTTCGATATCTTTCAAAGTATGCTTTTGATAAGGTCTTCATCCATAACCCCTTGAGTGTGCATCTCATTATGTACAGTTTGGGCTTTGTGTTTGCTTAGTTGGTTCAAGTCCTTAGGTTCCCGTCTGTCACGTGATAGACCGTGTGTTTTACCATAGCAGAATTCACTGTAGAGCCTCCATACTAGAAATTACCTAAGACCCAGCCTCATCTTCAAAGAAGAAACTTCCAGATGTTTATTTGAATATTTTCTCAAAGTAAATTCTAAGTGCTTATTATTACAAATTATATTTGAGTTCTGGCCCAGGGAAGAGAAAGGTATCTTTTTAGAAACAAGGGAACAGAAGCAGTGTTAAGTATCAGAAATTCCTCGGGCCTGCTTTAAAAACACAGGCTTGTAGCTCTTCTTTTTCCCATGTAATATCTACTGATTGGTACTGCTTTCTCCATTTAATCTTTCAGTCAGGATTTCCTTTACCATCAAAACCATCTGTTTAGTTTGCTTCTATTTTATATATATGAGTCTGAAAGCAGTTCTGGATCGTCTTAACATTGTAGGTAACCTGAAGTTGAGTTTAGCAGGCCCTAAAGACTCTGAGGTCTGCTGGCCTTGAGCCTAGCAGACTCTTTTCCTTGGCACTGATGCGTGAACCAGTTGCCCGGAGTGTATAACATGTAGCAGGTGTGGGTGGTGTTGATCTCTATTGCTCAGGTATATGCACCCTGCATACCTGTCCATTAGTCCCAGAATGCCTGTTCTCTTGCTCCTCAACATCTGGCAGTGCCAGCTTGGCCAGGCTTGAGCATCTGTAGTTTTCTGTGTGCTGAGAGAAATGTGTTGTGTTTAGAGTATTGAGAATTTGCCTGCTTGTCTTTTCCCCACCAAATCATCATCTAGCAGGAGGCAGTCAGGTGAGAGTCCATGTAAACAACTCAACGTGCAGATTTTGGGGGGTAGTTTTTTAGACACGTACCTCCTTGTTAAGAAGTTACCTATTAAATGGCTGTCAGGCTCCGCTATGCTTTAGGTTTAATGGCATGTGTAGCTGAAAGAGGGAAGTTTGGTTTAGAGGAGAAAGAAAGGGATCATGAAATACCAGTGAGAGAAAAGGGGAGCAACAGATGGTAAAAATAGACGAAGGTTTACTATGGAAAGGCTGATGCAGTGGATACATTTACTTTTAAGTTAGTTCTGAGATGCCCCTCAGGTAGGTCATTGCTTTATTTTAAAAGGTTGGCACCATAGCTTTTGTCTCAGACCCTGTGCTCAGCGCTTCCCCTTCCCTCCTGCTGTAGTCTCCGAGCACAGAGACGTGCATAGGTGATTGTTGCTCCCAGTGTGCCAGGCTCTGAGAAAATGGGAAATTTGCACAAGACTACAGTTAGGAAACAGCAGGTTTCTGATCTGGTTACCTAGCCTGAACGAGCCAGCTGATGAGGTTCAGAGCACATTTATTTTCTCATGTCACTTCAGAGAGCAAATTGTGTACCAGACTTGCAGGCATGTCACTAAGGAGCACACGGGACCTCAGGCTCTCAAAGCAATGGGACCCAGAGGTTTTTCGTGTGTACACAGAAGGGTTGGAGCTTTAATTTACTTGACTTTTCTTTGTTTCTCTTTCTAGACACCACAGGTGGCAGCCGAGAATATTGGGAGTGAGCTGCCACCCAGCGCTACCCGGTTCAGGCTAGATATGCTGAAGAACAGAGCAAAGCGGTCCCTAACAGAGTCCTTGGAGAGCATTCTGTCCCGGGTAGGTGGCATCCTTTCTTCTCACTTCAGTTAAATAATTCTTAAACAGAGCCTAGGATTCAGCCCGATTTCGTTGTCTCATCATACTTAGTCTACATTTTCTTTATCTGTGTGTTTATTGAGATGGTGTCACATTGTGTAGCATAGCCTGACTTCACACTCCCAATCTTACTGTCTCAAGCTCCAAAGTGCTGGGAAGTTACACTCTTTTGTGGTCTATCCCATGGGATTCTCTGCTCCCAAGAGTGTTGTTATTTTTACAGACCGTCCCTATAAAGAACATAGGTTATGTATGCCAAGATGTAGATTACATCTTCCCTGGTGTCCCTGGGGACAGCTTTGGAAACTGTGCTATCAGCTCCTTTTGTTAAGTGCTTGGAACTCCCTGTAAGCAGATTCATGAAATAAATTGACCCATGAGCCAAATCCTACCAGTCTCTTGTTTTTATAAATAAAGTTAACCTTTCATTCATTTACCTGTTATCTAAGGCTACTTTTGTAGAGAATTGAATATTTGTCAGAAAGGCCACATGACTTAGAAATGGTGAGATGCTTATGAAATACTTGTTATTAAGACCGTTGTAGAAAAAGTTGCCCACAAGAGCTCTCTAGGATGCACTGAATATCTCCTGGGAGTTCCTTAGGAAGATCCAAGTACACTGAACATCACCCAGGAGTATTTAGGAAGGTCCAGATACACTGAGCATCTCCTGGGAGTTCCTTAGGAAGGTCCAGATGCACTGAGCATTGCCTGGGAGTTCCTTAGGAAGATTCAGGTATACTGAGCATCACCTGGGAGTTCCTTAGGAAGATTCAAGTACACTGAGCATCACTTGGGAGTTTTTTTTAGGAAGGTCCAGATGCACCAAGCATCGCCTGGGAGTTCCTTAGGAAGGTCCAGATGCAGTGAGCGTCACCTGGGAGTTCCTTAGGAAAGCATTCTCCTATCCCATGCATGTGAACATCCTTATGTTACGTCTAACAAATCAAAACTTAACATTTTTAGAGCTTGCACTATTTCATTATAGTTCTTCAAAATGGTAGGGCATATTCCCTCTGAAACATTAATCAAAGATGACTTCGTCCAATGGTATAACTGAGAATTTCACAATGGTCCTTAAGATAATTAAAAACAGTGCAGTTACAACACCAAGGCTGGAAGGGCTTGCCTCTGAGAGTTCCCACAGGGATGCAGGTTGATTGAGTGACATGCAGTTGGCCGGTTATGACCACCTGTGGCTCAGGAAAGAGCTTTTTATTGAGTACTTTGGGGAGCATCATAGAGGAATTATTCCTTCTTCCTGTTGGTGATCCGCAGCAAATGACTTATTCTCGGGCCTTTCTAGATCATCTAGGTTGGTATGATCCTTTAAACGGTAGCAGAAACATGATGGTCTTAACACATGAATAAGCTCTGCGGTGTTTGTGAGGGAGTTCGGTTTTCTGAGCTTAGTTAATGAGGCCAGGCTGCCCCCAGCTGATGAATCTTTGCGGCTCTATCTCAACTGCCATTTCTTTACGTAGGGTAATAAAGCCAGAGGCCTGCAGGACCACTCTGCCAGCGTGGATCTGGACAGCTCCACTTCTAGTACTCTAAGTAACACCAGCAAAGTAAGCATATTCTCCTTGAGTGGTACCCCAAGATCCAGCCATCAAGCCTGCCCATCCTCTTACCTACACAGCTCTGTAGAAAGGACAAAAAAACCCACATCCCTCCAGTCATAAAATGTTTAATGTTTCCAGGCCTCTCTGCACAAGTGGAGGGCTCATGTGATATTTTTTATCATAACAAAAGTTTTAAATAAAAAGGCAAATAACTATTCCCATAAACAAAGAATCAAGATCATAACTTTAGTCAAATGAGATCTAATTTATAACAACAGATGAGTTTCTTATCCAAAGTAGATTTTTGCAATAATGAAAATAAATAAATTTGAGAGAGCTTCAAAGGTGGGAGGGTGGGTTGTGAATTCAGGGAATTGAGTCATAAATCCCTGAGCCTGTCCTGTCACTGACCCTTGACTGTGAGTACACATGATCATTATGGTTAAGTAAGCAGCTAAACCTTGCCCCTGTGGTCTGCCATCGAGCACAGGTATAACAAGTTGGCTCACAGTCCTCTGTGGTAACCCACCTGGTGTGTCTCCTTGCTTTCCTGTCTTGTTCTGGAGGCATTTACACATGCCTAAACCTGGTTTGTTTAACCCTGTGACTGCCAAGAGGTAAACTGAAGAGGATTGGTGTTCAGGAGACAGCCCCCACTCCCTTTACCACCCCGCCCCGTCATTGTCAGCATGCCCTGGTGCAAGAGTGAGGGGGTCTGAACTCCAGCTCCTCACCAGAGATTTGCTTTCAGTTTCCCTGTGGTTTGTCTCATCTGTTGTCTGTTGTCAGGAGCTGTCCATGGGTGACAAGGAGGCCTTGCCCGTCTCTGAGAGCTCCTTCAAGCTCCTTGGCTCCTCAGATGACCTATCCAGTGACTCAGAGGACCATATTGCAGAAGAGTCTGCTCTGCTGTCACCTCAGCAGGCATTCAGAAGGAGAGCCAACACCCTGAGTCATTTCCCTGTAGAGAGCCCGGCGCCTCCAGAACCTGCTCAGAACTCTCCAGGGGTCTCTCAGAGAAAGCTCATGAGGTATCACTCCGTGAGCACAGAGACGCCTCATGAACGCAAGTAAGATTTGCTTAAAGCATCACATTTATTGTGTATCCTGAGTGTGCTTTTTGTGCTGAAGAGCAACCCGGGTCAGATTTGACCCTTGACATCAAAAGATAAAACTTGAAGTAGTGTTGCTGGGCAGTGGTGGCACATGCCATTAATGTCAGCACTTGGGAAGCAGAGGCAGGTGTATCTCTTATGAGTTCGAGGCCAGTCTGGTCTACAGAGCGAATTCCAAGACAGCCAGGGCTGCACAGTCTCAACAAAACAAAACAAGACAAAAACAAACTTGAAGTAGTGTCATGTTCTTTCCAGCTCCTCAGGAAGTGTATAGGGTAAGTACAAGCATTCCTAGCCAGCCGATAAGCATGAGCAGAAATGGCCCTTACATGTATCATTAGTCCTTAACGCTGAGATATTGACTTTGAAACTTGTCTACTGGCCTTAGGAAAGACTGCACATGGGTGTGAGTGGAGGATTTTCCTCATTTGGATACCTAGATCTGGGCTGTGGTGGGATGGGAACACAGTGTCCACACAGGCAGAGTGGGAAAGATGGGCTGTGGGTGCCCATGATGATACCCTGAAGCCTGGATGCTGGCCCTGGCTGTTGTGATCTACTGTAACCTAGGTGTGATCTGTTGAATGGCTCTGTATGACAGAATCAGAGTTGATGCACTCTAAAGTCTGTCACTGTGGGCATTCAGGATTCGCTCCTTACCTTAGGGTTGCTATTGCTGTGATGAAACACGATGACCAAAGACAGGTTGGGGTGGGAAAGGTTTATTTGGCTTATACATCCACATCAGAGTCCATCATTGAAGGAAAGTTGGGCAGGAATTCACACATTAGGAACCTCGAGACAGGAGCTAATGCAGAAGCCATGGAGGGGTGCAGCTTACTGGCTTGCTCCTCATGGCTCAGCCTGCTTTCTTATAGAACCCAGAACCCCCTGCCCGGTGATGACACCACCTACAATGGGCTGGGCCCTCCCCCATCAGTCACTAACTAAAATGCTCTATATGCTTGCCTACAGCCCAGTCTGATGAAGGCATTTTCTCAATTTAGGCTCCTTGCTCTCTGATGACTCCAGCTTGTGTCAAATTGACATAAAGCTAGCCAGCTCTCCTTTTAAGGATTGGGCTCAAATAAACAGTTGAACTTTTCCAGCCCTAGAGAAGCACAGTTAGTGTAGTGGCAGACGCTTTCCCCGTAGTTTGCTGGGTCTGTTAGTGACTAACCCCAAGCACCAGAGTCTGTAACAAGGCCCCAAATTATCCTTTAAGATGAGTTTAAAATTGGGGCTATACCCGTGTATGCTGACTGCCTCTCTTTGGCTGGTGACAGTAGAATTTGGGGACATATGTGCCCATGTGACTAATGCCAGGTAGAGCCATTTGAGTCAGTGCCATGGTTGGTGTTTGTTATGGGTGGAGAGAAATGTGACATGTCACATACAGAGCTGTCAGCTTCGCTCTTCTGAGCTGCTCACTGGGAATCATGGGTTCTTTGGAGTTCAGCTGGGTGACTGAGGGCAGGAAGAGGACATCCCCCAGGAGATGTTTGACGTGGCTCAGCTGTGGCAAGCAGGTACCCTGATTTCCAGCACTCTGGGAGCAGCACCTTTCCCACCTGCAAAGCCCGCTTTTCTGCCAGTCCCCAAGTGGGAGGACCAGTGCTGCCACTGCTCCTCTCTCCCCAGAGCTTGGTCCTGGCCGGTCATGGACCAGCCGTGAAAGGGATGGGAAAGGCCTGCCTTTTGCATAGCGACTTTGCTTTCCCTCTTGTGAACTTTCCTCCTCAGTCGATAGGAGATGGGACTTTGAAATTCAGGGCAAGATGTCCTAAAGGGAAATGTGGGTTCTAAATTTTGGGTTATTTTCTTTTGCTTTACTTCTAGAATTTTTTTCTGTCGGTTCCCAGCAATGGAACAGAGTTGAAAGTGGTATTGGAAGTGTAGACCATGTTGGTCTATGAGAGCAGGGAGGAGTGAAGGGAGGCTCCACCGCCAGTTCCTGTAGATCTCAGCAAAGCCGCGCTTTCTCCCCTTCTGTCTTCCTCCCCTTTGCAGTTTGCCCCTTCCTCTCTAATCCTACTTTCTGTGATTGCTGTTTAGTGTGGACCATCTTCCTGGGGGTGAGGCGAAGTGCTGCTCAGGGCAGCCTTCAGCTCCTCCTCCGCCTCGTCTTAACCCCTCCGCCTCCTCACCAAACTTTTTTAA
This sequence comes from Ellobius talpinus, assembly GCA_001685095.1. Classification (NCBI taxonomy): domain Eukaryota; kingdom Metazoa; phylum Chordata; class Mammalia; order Rodentia; family Cricetidae; genus Ellobius; species Ellobius talpinus. The sequence continues at coordinate 70,737 of LOJH01000027.1, read as the reverse complement.
GTACCTAAAACACAATTCCAGTGGAGAACAAAGTGGGAATGCTGTGCCAAAAAGGTGAGCACACTCTCATGGCCAGTGTTGTCTGTCTGCCCTGGAGTTCACACTGACTCAGCCCAGCAGGCCGCATGGGGGCTGTCCTTTCTGGAAGCCCTAGTCCCCGCTTTTGGGGGGGGCTTTTTGGTTTTGAGTTTACTATTTTCAGCTGTCATTTGAATATGTAATTTTATTCTCGGCTATTTTTTTTAAGCTACTGCGAAAAGTGTCTATGGTGAACTGTCTTCACCCTTAATTTGCACCTCACTTCGCCTTATGGGAATGCACACCTGCATGTGCACAGGCTAACAGCTGTGTTTGTATACAACTGGAATCTGTACCACGTCAGAAACTTTCTGCTTTATTTAAATATGTTATTGTCATTTGGAGGATAGGCTGACTTTTTTTCCCCCTAATTCATGAAAATGAAAGTCACTTTCATTCACAGAGTATTTTAATTGTCTTACCTGGTTTACTTAGCATTACAGTGAAAAGGTTTCCTTTTTAGGCTTAGAGTTTTTACTTTGTGTGTTTATATTTCTTCATCCTAAACTCTTTTTTTAACCAAACTCTTAGCGTCTCCTACCGTAATGCCCTGCGGAAAAAACTCCACTCCTCCTCCTCTGTGCCAAATTTTCTAAAATTTCTGGCTCCTGTAGATGAAAATCACACCTGTGACTTTATGAACACAAACAGGTAGGGCTCGATTTAAACCATCAGCTCTGGCGTTCTGAGTGCTGAGTTCTGTGTGATAAATGCGGGTAGTTCACAAATTTGGCCATTTGGAGCATGACAGCCAAGTCTGGTGTGTCGACTTTCTTGTACTGTTTCCCCTCACAAGCGTCATTTTTAAAGCAAGAAGCCAGCTTGCTCTCCAGCTTTGCATAGGTTTCGTTTGCTGACGTTGTCCTCAAAGAATAAGGAGTCCTTTCGGCTTCTGCAGGGCTGTTGAAGGGCAGTAGCCTGTGCCTGTCCTCCAGAAGCCAGCCAGCCCATCTGCCAGGGGTGGTGGCGGCCTCATTGGGGTGCAGACTGAGTGTAAATTGCAAGGGCCTGCCCAGATTGTTTTGTGAATGGAAAAATAATTAGTGAGATGATATTTATATATCAACACTTATAGTTTGTTTATAGTTTTAAAGCTAAAGGTTTTAAAGCAGGCAACATCACCAGCGATTTTTATCCTCAATTCCTTGATGATTCTAATTAGACTACATCTGATTTTCTGTTTCGGTGTACACACACGGGAGAGTGAGCGTGTGTGTATGTGCATGCACGCATGGGGGGTGAGGGAGTAGTGCGTGTGTGCATGTATGTGGAGGGGTGTGAGTTGTGACAATCATGGAGATTTAGGCTGGTGCTGAGAAAAATAAACCTTCCTGTTAACTAAGATGGATTGGGGTTCTGGTGATAGTGCCCAGTTGGGATTTTTTTTTCTCTTTTGAAGTAGCACCCAAAAAGGCACAAATTGGAAGCTACCATCTGTGGCGCATACTCCTTAGAATGTCTCTTACAAGAGCAGTGGTACAGGGGGTGCAATCTTGTCCTTTCTGCAGTGTCCTTTAAGAATACCGAGCCACTGTGACTTTGATTTAGCTTCTGTGGTTCTCAAGTTATCTATTTATGGAAAGATAAAGTTAGCTGATGATAAGCCCTGAGCCACCCCACCACTCATGAGTCAGTCATGTCGCCATTTTAGGGACATTGAATCCAAAACAAACCACCTGGGTGACACAGATGGGACCCCTGTGAAGACCCGGCGGCATTCATGGAGACAGCAGATATTCCTTCGAGTGGCCACTCCACAGAAGACGTGTGATTCCCCGAGCAGATATGAAGGTAAGGCCATCCCTGAGGAGTTCCTCAGCATCACAGAGGGCCTCAGATGCCCTGGCTGGAGTGTCAGAGGTAGTCTCAAATGAAATTAGGGAAGGACACAGAAGTCATGTAGGACCAATAGTACCTTAACATCCATGTAGGCATGAGGTAGGTCTTGGAGGCCTTATTCAGACTCCAGTCCTCCCCAGAGAAAACTTTGAGCTGTCTGAAATCCTCACCAGTAAGCTAGGATCATGACTTTTGCCACACCTATGCATGTTTCTATGGGTGGGGAGGTGTTGAGACAGGGTCTCACTGTGTGACACTGACTGTAACTGTAACTCTGTGTAGACCAGGCTAGCCTTGAACTCTGAGAGATCCCACCTGCTTCTGCTTCCCAAGAGCTGGGATTCAAGGCAGGTGCTACCACTCCTGGCAGCTATCTAAACTTTGTATTAGAAAGAAAATCATTTTGGTAGCAAACAACCCTCCTTGTACAGACTCAGCTGCTTGCATGACTGTCCCATCTGCATTTAGACTCCAGCCATCTAATCCTGAGCTGACCAGAGGGTGCCTTACTACCGCCTTAAGTAGAACAGCAAGCTAGTGATGTCCATACTCACACCTTCATTGCTTAGGAAGAGGCTCCCAACACAAACCGGTAGTCATTTAAAAGCATGGTGCTTGCTGCTCAATAATGGTCCTACTTGTGAGAGCAGTGGTGTGGTCTGTAAAGTAGAAATTCCCATTTTTATGTCTGAGCCAAAACCCAAAGAAAAGACTATTAGTGACTGTGGACAAAATACATAAATAGAAGGGGAACTACAAAGTGAAAAGAGTTGTACTGATAAAGAGGTTAGCCTGGACAAACACCGTCTCTAACCATACCAGCCCAGCATGCCAGTTCCTGTGTCCAAGCCCCTGTGAACTAAGTCTCACGTACTGAATTTTATATTAGAGACCTATCTGAAGAAAGGAAGTTGAACTGTACTTACAGTCTCACTGTCTAATAAGACTAGGGAAACATCTTCAAATATGTCTGTCATCCACCCATGCTGGATAGAACCCAGGCCCTTGCACAAGCCAGGCAGGTATTCTACCATCAAGCTATACCTCCGTGTGTCCTCTGCCCCACCCGAGTTCAGCAGCGACTACTTGTAGTTTTGTGGGACTGACAAAGGTAGAGAGGGTTAGCTCTACCTTTGCGCCTACAAAGGGGCTGGTCCCTATGCCTTAGATGGTAGGTCAAATGGGCAGCACTCACCACATGGAAGCAGAGCCGCAAGATAAATAGGAAACCATCAGGTTTTACCCAACTGTGGCAAGACAGGTGTTTCCACAACGAAACAAACGTAGATCATGAAATGAGATGCTGAAAGCTGCTTGGTGGCTTAAATAGAGTCCAGGGGGCTTCATGATGCTCCCATATTGTGGTGCCCCCTCTGAAACCCAGGAGAGCATGTTCTCTCCTCTTGTGTCATGGGTTCTCTGGGTAGAGGATTTGCAGCGCTGAGCATGTGAAAGGACCATACTTGGTAAAGTATTCACTCCAGCCAGGGTGGTATCATGAGAGTGCCAGTAAATCAGGTCAACGCTCTGGTAACTTGGGTGTGTTCAGGAATGCATCCGAAGGCATGGCTGAAGGCAGGCACACACTGGCTCATCTTATTAGAAGAGAGATGCCCGACCTTCGAATTAGCCTGTTGTTTTCAGAGCCTCGCTGTTGACCCTACCATAGACAAGAGGCTGGTGATGCTCTTGTCCCTGGGCAAAATTATGCACACACCTGTCCATTAAGTGGCTTTGTCCAGTCGTGGATCAGAACAGTATCTGACCAGCTTTAATGAGATTGGGGTCCTTGGATAATCTTGTTGAAAGACGGATTGTGATGTGTGGTTCCAGCTACATCCTGAGTGCCTCCATGTCTGAAAAGCTGTCCCACTGACGCTGATGTGGACAGCATATTTTAAGCAGTAAGGGCTTAGAGTAAGCAGCCACAATGTGTATGATCTGGGTCTTCCAGACCTAGCTAGTCTCTCTGTGAGACTGTTCTGGGCTTCTGCTTGGGACTCAGGAGTTCCCAAGGTCCCAGAGCCTCCAATAGTAACGGTTCTCAGTGACTTTCTTGGTTTCTTTGTGGTGTCAGGAATTGAACACAGGGCCTTGTGCCTGCTAGGCAAGTGCTGCCCTCCTGAGCCTTTTCCTAGAAGAGTCGTGTGTGTGTGTGTGTGTGTGTGTGTAGAGTGCTGCTGCTGGGCCTGGGAAAGCAGCTGCCTGCCCTCGCCCCTGCACAGGTAGCCTTGCCCCATGCATTGCTCAAGGACCCAGTGTCTACAGAGCTTTTGTTTTCTTTGCCAAGGGCTCTCACCTAATTGTCAGGCCTGCACAGGATGCTGGGAATCGGCTTTTCCCTAGATCCACAGTGGCTCATGCACTCCAGTTTCTTTCCTCAGCATACCATACAAAAGAGAACTCTTTGCCATTAAGGAATAATTTTTAGGCAGTGCTCCACTTGGAACGGGAGAGAATCTTTTTGTTGTGTCTGTGCCAGGGCACAGCTTTCGTCTTGAGCTAGTTCTTTTCATCTGAGCATTCATAGCACAGTGTGCATTTCACCAACAATGGATGCCTTCAGACTTTGACATGTCTTGAAAAAGGGAAGGAAGCTCATTCTGGCACAAATAAGAATGATTTATTGACTTGAAACCCATTGTGTGAGTATATAGTCCAGTGAAGCCAAAGTTGAAAGGGTTTTTGTCTTGTGAGTACAGCTGGGTCAGCCTGCCCCACTTACAATGCGAAGAACTCTAGGTTAGATAACACATGAACTGAGATGTAAGCAGTTGGCACCAACTAAAGCATGTAAGTGATCTTTAGTGTGACTTCTGTGTTCCTGTAGAAAAAGTAGGACGCGTTTTGTGACAGATTTGTTTTCAGGAATTTGTGTACCTTGGGGAGATTTTAATGAGTGACAGAAGAGGAATAACATGAGCACCATATTCACGTCTACACAATCACTTCCTCTTGGTTAGGCATTCCTGCCTTTCATTGAGTACCACAGCCATCTGGGGACTCAGTTGTTGAAACTGGGTCCCCAGGAGCGTAGACTGCCCTTAAACTGTGTAGCACTCTAGATCCTCCCTCCACTTCTGAGTGCTAGGAGTCCACAGGTGTGCCTCTTGCCTGTTTTTTGGTGGTGGTGGTGGTAGTGAGTGGAATCTTGTCGTTTTTGTTCTTGCTTTATTCTAATGTAGTGCTGGGGGGTTGGACTAAGGGCTGCATGCATGCAAGGCATGGACTCTACCAGCTGAGCCAGATCCCTAGTCTTCCTGGAAGATTATAGGTACCCAAGCTAGTACTGGAAGATTTTAAGTTCCCAAAATCATGCTAGGATTTGTTTTGGAAGCTTCTGATGATTCTGATTGCTGCTGCATTGAGACCAGGCAACCTCAGGGGTGACTGGAGTCGTGTCACCACTTGGTGGCAGTGTTTCTCCCTTGTCTTGATGGCTCTAGGCTCCTATCCCGCCAAAAGAACTTGCTTCCTTCCCCAGCATGTTTTGTTTGTGAGTTGCTGAGATAGTTGTATTTCCTGTCCGCTTGCAACTTACTTGAACATGGAGTTGTGACATCAAGTTTCTCTCTTTCTAAAGGATTTTGTTACAAGGGAAAAACAAGGAAGAAACTGATTGTGTCCCGTTGACAGATGTGATTTTTTTTAAATTACTCTATTTTGAGATGGGTTTTGTTCTGTAGGACTTAGATATGGGAGTCGCTGCCTTAGCCTCCCAGATACTGGGGTTGCAGGCATATGCTACCCTGACAAGGTGGTTTTTGTTTACTGTCCTTGAACTTTGCTTTTCTGTGGTGAGTGAAGACCAGGTTTTGAGATGGTGTCTTTCAGGCCAGTGATCTGATGTGTGTGTGTGTGTGTGTGTGTGTGTGTGTGTGTGTGTGTGTGTGT
>LOJH01000027.1:0-64858 GCA_001685095.1 Ellobius talpinus | reverse complement strand
GTGTGTGTGTGTGTGTGTGTGTGTGTGTGTGTGTGTGTGTGTGTGTCTTGGCATGTCTCTTCAGAAGTCAGGGCAGCCACAGAGGCTGACTTTGGCTGGCTGCTGGTGTGCCTGTCACCACTGAACTGCTAAGCCAGCACTGTCAGCTTTTCCTGTTGTGCCTCTAGAATTTAAACAGCTAGTCCTTCCACTATTTATGGGGTGATTTGAAAACATTGTCACCCTGACAACTTCTGCTTGGTTGCAAGACTCATGGAGTAGAGCTGAGGGTCGTGTACTGCAGCATAGGAGCTGAATGGCCTGTCAGGTGGCTGTCACTTGATCGCAGCACCCAGCTACTACCCAGCTGGCAGGGAGTTCCTTCATAGGGTAAAGTGACTGCTTCAAGCCTGCTTGTGTGCCCCCAGGATAAAGTCCAAAATAGAAGGTTTTGATTTGTCGCCCTTAATTTTAATTTTGAGGGGAAGGCAGGGTCTCATACTGACCTTGAACTCTGTGTAGCTAAGGCTGGCCTTGAACTCCCAATCCTGTGAGTACTGGAACTACAGATGTGTTTTTCCATATCTAGCTTATGATTTACCATTAAACTTTAATCTGTAGGTTCCAGTGGCCATTGAAGTATTTAAAACAAGGCAGTGGCAAGAAGTTTAAAATGTTTTCAACGGGATAAAATTTGTGGACTTGTGCAAACATGAACCAGCCTCAAAAGGAAGGCTGTGGTAAGAGTGTGGCCAGCAAGGTGCAAGGAGGCTCCTGGCCCTGTACTTAGAGCTCCCCCATAGTGAAATGTCTCTCAACTTCTGTACTGCACCACCTGCTGGCCTCCTGGTCCTTGCCCAAACTGGCATCCTCAATTGTGTGCCCTACAACCTCCTTGGGCACTGGGAAGACCCTGCAGGGGAGGGGAGAATGAATTCTTGGAAGGGATATTTTTTTCTTTGGAAGAAACAGCTCAGTTCTACTTAAGAAGTAGCTTTTGGGGGAAACAGTTCGTATACTGTACAAATCACTCATTTAAAGATTACAGTTCAGTGTTGCTATTGTTAGAGAGATCTGTTCACAATATTGTGCAGCCATCACCACAATGCAATTTTCAAATTCTTAAATCACTAGAAAAAAAATTCTAACCATCCCTTCACATCCCATCCCTTCCTGATAGACAATCACTAATCCTGTTTCTGTAGATTGGCGTATCCTGGACACATCCTGTGAATGCATCTGCAGAATAGGTGGCCCTCTGCTGGCTCCTTCCATTTCTCTGATGTTCCCTAGGTCTTCGATATTGTCACATCTGTCAGTGCCTCATCCTTTTGATGGAGACCAATGCCCCAACCTGCAGGCATGTTACACTCTGCGTGACACTTCCCAGTCAGTAGACATATGGGTTGTTAGGAACTTCTTGGCTGTTAGGAACCATAATATTTGGAGCCTTGTTGGGAAAAGGGGTTTTGTGGATGATTGTTAAGAAAGGGATGTAATGTTCACGCTACTACATGTACTAGGGTCCTGTAGCGCCTGAACTATGTATACTACGGTACTATGCCTGCAGCATACTGCCTGTACTACTGGAGATTGAAACACACACACACACACACACACACACACACACACACACGGGAGCATGGGTCATCCTTGAATCCCCCAAGAATGCCCACTATATTGTGTTTCAGGGCAGCTTATATAGTGCCTTCCCTAACCAATGGCCACGCCCTAACTCTCAGCTGCAAGCCACCAGAAACCACTCCCCTGCCACCAGGAACTCCTGAGGATCTCATGCTCAGAGCAGCTGCAAGCCTAACAAGTTGTTTACAAAAAATTCAGTGTCTGGGAGCCCACAGCCCCCAACAAAGGGAGTTAGGGCTAGGGGTGTAATTTGCTCGTAGAGGTTTACCTGGAGTCCACAAGGCCTTGGGTTTGAGCCCAGCCCTGAAGGGTGAGTTGGCGTGGAACTCCCTTCCCACGTATGCCCCTGTACCTCTGACCCACTGGGCTGGTTATGCCAACCGAGAGCTAGAGGGAGCAGTGGTCTTGGCACCTAAGTCTTCCCTGCAGACTGTCTTTGCTTTCGCTTCAGCTCTTACATCCTGGTCCTGCCCTCAAGAGCTCATGGGAAACCCAGTATCCAAGGGGCCTCCTTCAGTGCTCCCACAGCTTGCCTTTGCCCCTGGGAGCCAGCCAGAGGGTCACGGGTTGGCGGCATTTGCTAGGTGCCACATTTCCTTCAGCTATCCTCAAACGTAGCACAACCCAAAATGCTTTGGGGACTTGTGGAAACAGGCTGCTGGGCATCACCAAAAAGTTGCTGGTTCTGGAGATCAAATTATTTGGAGAGGCACCCTCAAGGTCCCAGTCACTTACAGGAAAGGGCTCATCATCTTCTGATCTAAATTTGGCCCCCGAAAGTTCAGAATAATAAGTAAGAGGGACATCAGAATGCAAAATAGAACTGTATCCTGTAGCAGACTGGGGTGCTACACACTGTTTTCTTTGCATGAAACTCTCTGACCCCTAGCAGCAGCTGTAGTGATTCTCGGTGTGTCTTAAACATCTAGTGTCTCTGCATTTACACACACACAAGTCCTGGGTGTCGCTACTCATTTAGGGATAGTGGACAGAATGAATAACAGACCTATGGCTCCCTCTGCTTTGATTAGCTCCCTCTGCGGCTAAGTTCCAATTAGCATTAAATCCACTCTCTAATTGCACAGATGTTCCCAGTTTTAGGAAGAAATTGCCAAGAGTTTTGTCTGGGCTGAGCACCTCAGCTAGTCCTTGTGCAGAGAGAGGCTGTGCCATAGTAAATGAGCGTGCCTCCTTTTGGAAGTTTTGTGGCCTTACCTGATGACTTGCTAATGAAGCATACATTTTAGGCTCCCAGGAACTCCAAAGCTCTGGGAGGTTTAAGATCTGCCTAGTCGGATGGTTTCTGTCCTTTACATTTAGAGGAAGGAACATTTGTCCCCTGAGGATGGTGATGCTGTGTGTGCCCCTTGTGGGTGGGCTGGCAGCTCCAGGGTTACAGCTCTCGACACATTCAGCAAGCTCTTGCTTTTGTGAAAATCCTGAGACAAAGCCAGCAGATGCATTATGCTGTTTCTAAACGGACTTGTCCAAGTAAATTTGTTTTAGTGCTTTCATACAAATGAAAATATTTTCAGCCTAAGTCCTGAAAGATTTTAAACATTGTTTACAAAAGCAGAAACACTATAGTTATGGTCTTGCATAATTCTGAATGTAATTAGTAGTGGCAAATGACAAATTTTATAAATGAGAGAACTGAATTTCCCACCGAATGCCAAGAACTGTGGTTCATTTCTTATGGGGCACTTTAGCTGGAGGGCTTTGGGTAAAGGACATTTTGGTAGGTTCTATTTTCTGGGCTGAACAGCCACGTCTAGTCTCAGCTGGTCTTACTGTTTTCCCTCAGTCCCCATTCTGGGGTTGTATATTGCAGTTGTATCTTCCCCAGTTACCAAGAGAAAGTTTTTCTTTTGCCTGTTGGTCCCAGCCTTTCCTCATGCTGTGGCCTGAGTTTAGGGGTGTGGTGGGGTATATAGAACCATTTTACTTCCTCAGCCCTGTGAGGCTTCAATGGGGCCTTAGATTGGAACCCCCCGTCTTAGGGTTTCTATTGCTGTGGAGAGACACATGACCACAGCAACTCCTATAAAGGAAAGCGTTTAATTGAGGTGGCGGCCTACAGTTTCAGAGGTTTAGTCCATCTTTATGCTGGCTACATCTTGAGCAGAAGGCAACAGGAAGTGAACTGTGACACTGGGTAGTATCTGGAGCATAGGAAACCTCAAAGCCCACCCCCACAGTGACACACTTCCTCTAACAAGGCCATACCCACTCCAGCAAAGCCACACCTCCTAATAGTGTCACTTCCTTTGGAGGCCATTTTCTTTCAAACCTTCTATAGGACTTAGATTGGAAAGTGGGGGTGGGGGTGGTGTTCCTCTTTTCAAAAAGTTTTGTTCAGATTGATGTTTGCAAAGAAAGAAAGAAAGGTTGGAACTCGCCATTCTTCAATGAAGCAGTGTGCACCACTGAGGTAGTCTCTGCAACTCTTTCCTAACTGCAGTCTCGGCCCCACCTGGTGTCTGTCTCCGTGTTCAGCAGGCCACACACACTTAACCCATATGTTCTTTCAGCACACAACCAGGTCACTGAATGTCCTTATCCTGGGGGGGGCTCCTCACTTGCTGATGCTCGTCTTTGTACTTCTCTCGTTTCCAGCCATCAGAACTGAGATGGTTTAGAGATTGTGTCTGAGCAAATGCACACTCACGTAACCACAGCAGGACTCATTTGTCTCCCTTAACAAGTATGGCCAGCAGGAGCAAAGCTCCTTCCATTGACTCTGTGACGTTACCAGTGCGCCCTGACCTTGCGTCGGGCTTACCCTTCCAATGCCTCCCGTGCCTCTTTCGTCCATTTTCCCTCCATCTCCAAGCCTCATGAACAAAGAAGGCGGCATCGAGGAGGAAAGTTGTGAGCCTAATCGCAAGCCTTCATTCATATCCAGAGAGAATTCTCACACAAATGCAGTGACGGGGAAGCTGGAAAGCCTTGATGCTTGGCTCAGTGCATTTCTGCCTGGTCTAGTATTTGTGGAGTGAGGTAGGGCCGGAGGCTGTAGTACTGCCTGTGTGGAGGTCTGTTGCTTCCTGTTGTGCTGTGTGTTCAGGCAGCCATATTTTACATGGATCTTTTCTCTGGACATCAAGTGCCTCCTGCTTATGTTCTCCCCTCTGTTGGTAATCTATGCTGTAACACTGGGAGAGTTCCCCGCATCCTTCCAGGCCACCTCAGTACCGATATTTCTCCCCTTTCCTCTTGTGACCTAGCTGGTTCCTCCATTCCCAGTGCTCCTGCCTGACTTCTGGTGTCCCTGTGGATCATTTGTGGTAACTTCTACACCAGCGACCCTGGCCACATCCAGCCTTTCAAATGTAAGAGTAAACCAGCCACACTTGAAAGCAACAAGAAGTTAGCTCCTCATGCTGGCCTTACTTTAGGTGCTCAGGGGCCACGTGTGAGCTCACACAGTACTCAAGGGCACAGCTTTAGAATACTCCCCCTCCCCCGCCCCCGCCCCTGCTCCCAGTGAAGCTGTCAGCTTTCCCTTCGCACTGCCTGCCACTCAGAACCCAGATACTTGTTGCAGAGCCCGAGTTCGTTGTATGTTCTCTCCTTGCTGACAAGGCAATCTACGGGCAGAGTCAAGATTTCCCACACTTTTCCCCACAGTAGTGTTGCTGACAGTAAGTGATGGGTATCGAATACTCCACTTTCAAGGAATCCTGACAGCAGGCAAAGACGCTGAGAGTCATCTGTTCAAATTCCTAACAGATAGAGACAGCTGAGGCTTGTGGGAACAGGAGCCATTGAAGGTCACCCAGGCCTTTCGGTGGTAGATTCTTATCTCTTTCCAATTCTTGACTCTTTCAGTGACACCTGAGGTCACCAACCAGCTTGTCTTCCCTGAGCCTCTTCCCCTCTCACTAGTTTTCAGTTCTGACAGAGAAAGTCATTCTCCGCTTCTGTGTGTGGTTGTGCCCTAGAGCACTCGGGAAACAGTGGATGAACGCAGCCCTGTCCTCTTCAGAGGTTATTGAGTGGTAAGAATCAGAGGTGACTCTAATTGCCTCACCCACATGGCTGCTGGGAACCAAAACTGGGTCTTCCATAAGAGCAGCAAATGTTCTTAACCACTTGACCTTTTCTCCAGCCACATGAGACTGTGCGCACTGCGGTCAAGGTGAGAAGATTCTTTGTGCACTTAAATGCTTGTCATCAGTAAATACTCTGAGGGTATAGACTGTGGTAAGTTCTTGAGAGTTTAGATTTTTTTCCTTGTTAAACAAAACAATTCTTAACTTAGTGCTTCATTTTATCTATGAGAGGACTGAGGCCCACAGCGCCAGTGCCCACAGCAGCCTTCATTTACCCTGTGTGTAGGAAGATTCAGGGTCAGCATTCAGTGCTGATCAGTTGCAGAGTAGCCTGGTTAGAAGCTTGCGGTGCTGCGGTACTGTTCAGCTAGCTCTCAGCGCTTTCTGCCTGGTGCCCTGTCTGCGCTCCTTGTTCTCTGTCAGCAGTCACTGTGTGGAGCTGTGAGGGGCAGTATTGCACAGGGCATGAGAGTCGGGCATCCTCTCAGAAGTGTCAGGCCTCAGAAAACAACAGAGAACTTGCGACATACATCCACATAGAGAGCTGGAGCTCTGGAGTGTGGGGATTTCACGTATGAAAATGATGCGACCTTTGGGAGGGCAGCCCGCTGCTGCTGGACGTCTTGTCACACCAAGCCTGTCCTCACATACCCTCCTTTTCCCAGCTGCAGCCTTCCAGGGGGGGTTCTGCAGGCTCCTTCCACGACCTCATCCCAGCGGCAACCCTTTGTTTTCTTGGTATGTCACGTGGTAAAACAAAGCAACTCAAAACTCAGAGCCAGTCGTGGAAGGGCACTCCCATAATCTCTGCACTCAGGAGGCTGAGGCAGGAGGATCAGAAAGTTCGAGGCCAGACTGGACCACGTTGTTTCTTACAAAGAAGAGGAGGGGGGGGAGGAGGAGGAGGAGGAAGAGGAGGAGCTCCATGCCAGTTAATCACTCTGACTGTGATAAGTAATTCTGCTATTGGCTTCTAGCCACTTGAGAGAAAGTCACTTGTGACCTTGGAAATATTCAATCATTTGGAGAGTCAGGGTATTCTGGTTAAGGATATTGATTAAAAATTTTTCCAAATGATTTTTGTTGTGTAAAACACATACTTAGACTTTGAAGTGGTTAAGATGGTATATTTTGGTTATGGGTTTTCCTTTTTGTAAAACTGAAACCTTAAAGCCATTAGCACACTTCCTTTGTCCCTAGCCCCCATTAACCTTTGCTCGACTTTCTGTTTCTATGAATGCAGCTACTTTAGATGTTTCGGGTAAGTGAAATCGTGCAGCGTAACTTAACATAGTTTCCTCCAGATAGCTTATGGCAGGGTTTCCCTTTTCAAGGTCAAATTGTGTTCTCTCATGTATGTGGTTTTGCTTCAACTGACTGGACTTTGTTGGTACCCATCTCTTAGCTGTTCTGGCTAACACTGCTGTGAACCTGGGTACAAATACCAGAAGCTGGATGCCAGATTACATAGCCCTTGTATCTTAACGTTTTGGTGAGGAGCTTCCACGCCTTCTATGGCAGCTGTGCCTTCCCACTGGCACAGTGCCCAAGGGGTCCTGTTTCTTCACATCCCCACCAACCTTTGCCACTTTCTGGTTAATATGATAGTAGTCATTCTAATGGGTATGAGGTGATTACCCATGGTGGCTCCTCTGTGACCTGTCTGCTAACAGTGATTTGGTGACCTCCTTATCCATAATATGCACAGTATAGCGACAGTGTCTGCCTGACGGTAGTAAGGATGTGGGGCCGTCAGTTGAAGCTGTTGTCACATAGACTGCAGACAGCCTCATTCTCTTAGAGAGCCTGAGTGCTGGCTTTTCCAGGGAGAAGGGCCGCAATCCCACTTTTAACAAGCTGAACACTGCAGGAGCTGGGGAGGAACCAGGCCCACTATTTAAGCCTTTTGTTTTATTGCATGGATTTTCCCCCATCCCCTCTCCCCAGCAAAGCACAAAAGGATTTCCTGGCTCTCGGGCCATGGGCTTCCTTTCATGGAGTCCAACCTTAGATCACACATAACCATTGCATAATAGGCCGATGGGACTAGGGTGTCAGTGACAGATGCTTCTGGGGGAGGGGGGCCAACAGAGGTTGTAGCTGGAGCTTTTGGCCACTCAAGCATGGAGTTCTACTTCAGGCCTGCTGTGCCCCCCAGCGTCCTGACCAAAGGCTCCTGTGAGATTCTGATTCTCCCCTAGGTCACACATTGCTTTCCTACACCATTCATGCTACCCTCTCCCTGAGATTCTTATAGTGCCACCCGCTTCCTCTTCCTGCTTTCTTCCCTACCCCAGCACTAAGAAATGCTCACCCAGCACAGGCCGTGCTGTGACCCGCCTGCTACTCTTCCAGTGCTACTATCCAGAGTTCCTGGTATGCACCCCACTTTGCTCTTCATAATCCCCTGCTTCAGAACCTTGGCTCAGAGCGCACATGCTCAGTGCTTCAGAGCCTGCCTCGCCATTCTGGCGCTTTAAAGAGCAGTTATGGGCCAAGGAGCTACCCCAGTGCAGTGCTAGCAGATGGAGCATGCAGAGACAGTTCAGTGAAGGGCCCGGGAGAACGCTTATCCTGGGGAAACAGGACTTCAGGAAACTGGCCCTTTAAAGCTGTATGGTTTCACAAATATGCAAAAATATTCAAATATGAAGATAAATGTTTACACTTCCCCCGGGCCAGAAAGGGGAAATTTGAACTTCTCTTGCAAGTTGCCAGTTGTGCTGCCGTGTTACAGTCTGTCTTTTCCACCCAGACTTCAGTTCCGTCCTTTACACAATAACTCTTCTTCTGTTTTGTTTAGGGAGTGTGTGTGATATAGTCTTTTTAAAGGGGATAACCTCCAGCCCTTGTAATACTCTTTGCCATGTCCCTAATGAAAATTTTAATGAATGTCTAAAATGTATAAGATGTAGTCCCTGTCCCCGGGATCATTTGGTATATTTATCATGTTTACAGAATTCCTGTCGAGCACTGAGCCAAAACTGTTTGTGGAAATAGAACAAAGGGGCAGCTTAGAGTGGCATTTGCCCCTGCTGTGGGTCGACGTGTGCTCCTCCCCTACAATATAGTCCTATGTTGATGCTCTGGCCCCCAATATGATGGTATTGGGTAGGAGATTAGATCCAGCTGTAGAAGTCCAACCTGAGACAGCTCTGCCCTGCATACTTGCTCTCTCTCCCCCCTCCCTCTCCCTCTCCCTCTCCATGGTGTAATTAATCTCTTGACTCTTCTCAGCTCTACTTTTAGCCCCCGTAACATGTGTGCCATGGTTACGCCTGTGCCGTGGCTGGGAGAAGCTTGAGGGTGAGTGAGGAAGTGGGTGTCTTCTCTGTGGTTCTCTTCCCTATGCTTCCCGTAGCAGCTGAGCAGCAGAGAGAGCCTGGCAGAGTGTGGTCCAGGAGCATCCTGGTTTACAGAGGCGCAGGCTGGGAAGAGATGCACAGCAGTGGGGGTGGGGTGGCTAGAAGCTCCACTCCAAACAAGCCTCTTCACTGCAGTTAGCTAAACAACATGGGTTGGGAAATCTCGCCCTAGCTTTTTGTAGTATATCTTACTGTTGTACTGAGTGACTCACTGGTCTCTGCCCCTGACTATTTATGTTCAGATCTGGGGTTTTTTGGAAGGAAGTTTATTATTACTTGATTTGTGTGGGTGGTGGATCTGGGTCAGCAGGGAGGGACCCCTTTCTGAATGCATTTCTTAAGAAAATAGTTTTAATTTTAGTTCAAACAATTGCCTTTGACTAAGATAATGTGATTTGGCCAGTGTTTGAAAAGACACATGTATTTTTGTACTTTATTTAATGGTCAGGGTGCACATGATGGCTAGAGTCATTGTTTAATGAAAAATTTATTTAAAGGTACCCCTGGGGCTAAGGGCTTAGCTGAGTGTTCCCGAAGCCCTCGTTAAGGTCCCCAGCACTGCAAAAAGTAAATACAAGACATGTTGTCTCATGTTACAGTGTCACATAGTATGACGCCACCAGTTAAGGCACATGGATGAAAATGTAGCAGCAGTGAACATGCCAGTGCCCAGATCCGGGGCTTTCAAACATGGATGTGAGTAGAATTCCAGTTGTGTAGTCCTAGTTCCCTGGGTCTACCCTTCGGTGTATGATTTCTCAGGCCTGGATGGTTGGAGACAAGGCTGCCTTTCTCTTGCCTGTCAGGGTTGCCTCTTGTTGATGCTGCTGGGGCCACACTCTGAGAAGCATTCTGAGGACTGAACTTGTTGCTACGTTTTATCCACTGGGACCCTGTTGGAGGGAGCTTTGAGACAGATCTTTTT
Organism: Ellobius talpinus; assembly: GCA_001685095.1. NCBI lineage: Eukaryota > Metazoa > Chordata > Mammalia > Rodentia > Cricetidae > Ellobius > Ellobius talpinus. The sequence goes on along the minus strand of LOJH01000027.1, from coordinate 54,890 downwards.
TCTGTGCCCATTGTAAGCTCCGGGGAGAGGAAGCTTGATCATCAACTGTAGTCCTGGACACCAGCAGTGTAAATCACAATGCTGAGTGATCTGATGACTTTTTAAAACCCCTTGTGGATAAAATCTGAGGGCCCAGTCAGCTGGTTCCTGCTTTCTGACACTCTGACACAGAAGTTGTGGCACGCCATTGTTTCACTTCTCCTCTGTGTGACTATCAGGGTAGAGGTCTTACTTAGCAGGTGGCCTTCGTGTGTTGACCCAGCTTACCAACTTGACCCCGGTCTTGGTGGAACTCTTTGTGGTCTCTGATTCTCTCTGCTGCTTTGCCCATGTTTTATTTCACACAGTCCTGGCCTTGGCAGCTGCACTTATGTCTCAGGACTCAGCACTTGACGGCCCCCAGTCCCACAGAAGGGTTCAGTTAGGGTTGGTTGGCTCATTCATCATTAATGGTCCTCTGAACTCTTGTCACTGCTGTTGACTTGTCTTCAACCACTCCTGACACTGTTTGGAATGGGACCCATTCAGCTATCACCTTGGGAATAGAACTTGGTTTTATTTCACCATTGTTCTGAGCTGAAGTGGATGGATGCTTGGTCTCAGGAGGATTAATACTGAGTCTGTGATGTTTCTTATAAAGTTATATGTATATAAAGGTATGTATGTGGTAAATATCCACCTATCTCTGTAGCTTTCAATGAGATAGATGATAGATAGATAGATAGTTTATTTAATTTAAGAATAAAGTAATTTTTAGAGAGCTGCAGCCCAGTCACTTGTTACCAATATTGCATGCTGTACAGGGCTATGCTATATTCTGTCCCTCTGATTTCTTTCTTTTCTGCTCAATCTTTCCAGGATGTTCCAGGCTTCACTGGTTCCCTTTTCTGGGATACTCTTATATTTGTTTGTGTTTGGGGTTCCATAGTGGCTGTACAATTTGCACTCCTGCAAGCAATGAATGAATGCTGTAGGAGAATGCTCTTGTACACTGTAAAGATTTGTCACTCATATTGGTATAATAAAACAGTAGCCAGACAGGAAGTATAGATGGGGCAACTAGACTAGGAGAATTCTGGGAAGAAGAAAGGCAGAGAGGCAGTCACCAGCCAGAAACAGAGGAAGCAAGATGAGAATGCCTCACTGAGAAAAGGTACCAAACCATGTGGCTAAACATAGATAAGAATTATGGATTAATTTAAGTTGTAAGAGTTAATTAATAATAAGCCTAAGCTAATAGGCAAAACAATTTATAATTATATAAGCTTCAGTGTGTTTCTTTGGAACTGAACGGCTGTGGGATCAGGCAGGACAGAAACTTTTGTCTGCAGATGAGTATTCATTCCCCTTATTCCACAAGTGACCAGCATGAATTGCCATTTGTTATATTGATCTTAGCCATTCTAATGGGTGTAAAATGAAATTTCAAAGTAATTTCTATCTGCATTACCCTGATGAATAAGGATGTTGAGCATTTCTTTAAATATTTCTCAGCCATTTGAGTTTCCTTTTTTGAGAAGTCTCTTTTTAGATTTTTTTACCGTTTTTTAAATTAACATTTCTTTTCTTGGTATTTAGCTTCTTGACTTCTTTTTGTATATTGAATATTAGCCCTCTACTGAACAAGAAGTTGGTAAACATCTTTTCCTACTATAGGGTGCCTCTGATTCTGTCCCTCTGGTTTCTTTCTTTTCTGCTTAATCTTTCCAGGATGTTCCAGGCTTCACTGGTTCCCTTCTCTGGGATGCTCTTATATTGGTTGTTTGTTTTGGGGGTTCCATGGTGCCTGTACAAGTTTGCACTCCCACAAACAATGGGTGAGTGCTGTGGGAGAGTGTTTTTGTACACTGTAAAGATTTGTCACTCATACTGGTTTAATAAAACACTGATTTGTCCAGATGATGGTGTCCTATGCCATGCAGAAACTTTTCAGTTTCATGAAGTTCCATGTATTAATTATTGATCTTAGTGCCTGAGCTAACAGTGTTCTGTTCAGAAAGTCTTTTCCTGTACCAATGAGTTCAAGTGTATTCCCCTTTTTCTTCTATCAGTATTTTATATTTTATGTGGTTTTATGTTAAAGTCTTTGATCTATTTTGAGTTGAGTTTTGTGCATAGTGGTAAGTATGAATCTATTTAAATTCTTCTACATGCTGACATCCAGTTAGATCAGTGTATATTTTTGGCTTTTAAAAAAATCAGGTGTCGATAGATGTATGGATTTTGGTTTGGTTCTTTAATTCTATTCCACTGTTCAGACATATCTGTTTTTGTGCCAGTATCATGTGTTTGTTTGTTTTTTATTTTTAGCTACAGTACAATTTGAGGTTAAGAATGGTGATACTTCCCACAGCTTTTATTATTCAGGATTGTTTAGCTATCCTGGGGTTTTGTGTGTATGTTTTCATGTGAAACTATGAATTTTTGGACTTTTGATGGAAATTGAATTGAATCTGTAGATTGTCATTGGTAGGATGGCCATTTTTACTAGAGTAATCCTACCAATCCATGAGCATGGGAGATCTTTCCATCTTCTGATATCATCTTTATTTTCTTTCTTCAATGTCTTAAACTTTTTATTATACAAGTCTTTCACTTGCTTGCTTAGAGTTACCTCAAGAAATTTTATGTTATTTGAGGCTATTATGGAAAGTGTTGTTTCCCTGATTCCCTTTTCAGTCTGTTCATCAATTGTATGTATTTTAGTGATCTGATTTTGTATCCAGCCACTGTTCTGAAAGTGTGGGTCAGCTATAGGCGTTTCCTGGTAGAATTTTGAAAGTCACTTATGTATAAGATCATATCATCTACAAGTAAAGGTACTTTGACTTTTTCCTTTCCAATGTAATCCCCTTGGTCTCTTTCAGTTACAGTATTGCTCTAGCTAAGACTCCCAAATACTGTATTGACTAGATATGGGGAGAGCAGACAACCTTCTCTTGTTCCTGATTCTAGGGAAAATGCTTTTTAGTTTCTCTCCATTTAGGTTGATATTGGCTATAGGTTTGCTGTAAACTGCCTTTATTAGATTGAGGTATGTCTCTTGTATCCCTGATCTCTCCAGGGCTTTTCTCATGAACAGGGTATTAGATTTTTGTCAAAGGCCTTTTTGGTATCTAATGAAATGATCATGTGGTTTTGTCTTTCAGTTTGTTTATATAGAGGATTTCATTTCTCAATTTACATATGTTGAACTGTCCCTGCCTCTCTGGGGTGAAGCCTACTTGATCAAGGTGGAAGATCTTTTTGATATATTACTGGATTAGGTTTGCAAATATTTTATTGAGAATATTTGCTTCTATGTTCCTAAGGGAAATTAGTCTGTAATTCTCTTTCCTTGTTGGGTCTTTGTGTGGTTTGGGTATCAGGGTAACTGGCTTCATAAAACAAATTAGGCAGTGCTCCTTTGTCTCTTCTTTGTGGAATAGTTTGAGAAGTGTTGGCATTAACTCTTTGAAAATCCGGTAGAATTCTTTGCTAAAACCATCTGGCCCTGGACTTTTTTTGATTGGGATATTTTTAATGACTGCTTGTTTTTCAGTAGGGATTATAGCCCTGTTTTTTAAATTGGGCTATTTGTTAAATTTATTATCTGATCTTGATATAACTTTGGTAAGTAGTACCTATAAAGAAAATTATCCATTTCTTTTAGATTTTTCGGTTAGGTGGAGTGCAGCCTTTTTAAAAGCATGTCCTTAGGATTTTCTGGATTTTTTTAGTATCTTTTGTTAGGCCCCCCTTTCACCCCTAGTTTTGTTAATTTGGATCTTCTTTTTGTGTATTTTAGTTAATTTGGATAAAGGTTTGTCAATATTACTGATTTTTTTCTCAAAGAACCAACTCTGTTCCATTGAGTCTTTGTATTGCTTTGTTGTTGCTGTTTCTAATTTTTTTATTTCAGCTCTGAGTTTGATTGTTTCTTGCCATCTACTCCAAAGGGTTTGATTTCTTTGTTCTAGATCTTTCAAATATGCTGTTAAGTTACTAGCATGAGTGCTCTCCAGATTTTTAACATAACTTAGCGTTATGAACTTGTCTCTTAGAACTACCTTCATTGTATCTCATGTTTGAGTATGCTGTGTATTCATTTTCACTCAATTCTTGAAAGTTTTTAATTTCTTTCTTAATTTCTGTCATGACCTACTTTTTATTCAGTAGAGAGTTGTTCCTTTTCCATGAGTTTGTAGGTTTTCTGTTGTTGAAATCCAACTTTAATCCATGGTGGTCAGATAGGGTGCCGGGTGCTATGTCAATCTTCTTGTATCTGTTGAGACTTGCTTTATATCAGAGTATTTGTTCAGGTTTGGATAAAGTCCCGTGAGGTACCGAGAAGAAGGTATATTCTTTTGTGTAATATGTTAGGTCCATTTAGTTTGTAACGTCAATTCAGTTCCAGTAATTCGCTATTTGACCTGTCTATTGGTGAGAGAAGGCTTCCACTATCAGTGGGTGTGGCTTAATATGTGATTTAAGCTCTAGTGTTTCTTTTATGAATTTGGGTGTTTTTGTGCTTGGTGCACAGATGTTAGAATTACAGTGTCCTCTTGGTGGATTTTCCTTTGACGGTGTACTTCCCCATATCTTCTGATTGGTTTTGATTTAAAATCTTTCATAATAAGACCTTATGAAAATCAGACAAGCTTATCTGTGTCCCCCAGCAAACTGCCTTGATGGCTTGCAAGTAGGCAAAGGCAGAGAACATTAGGAAGGGATTTATGTCTTAAACCTTGGGTCATCGTCACCTCAAAACGGTGCTTGCAACCTTGCAGTTTTGAGGAAAACTGAAGTCACAACTGGTCCTTCATAGCCTCTGTAGACAGCTCCTGTCAGAAGCTGCACTGGACTTGAGACCAAGCAGCCTAAACCACTACGAGTATTCCTTGTTCCTGACCGAGTTACAACCCAGTATTTTTAGTTCAGATGGGCAGGTTATTAGAAGAAATTATGCATTTTGTGCTTCTGTGTGTGCTCAAGGATCTCATAGTAGGAAACTCAACTTCAAGAAAGGCAGTGACCGTCCAGTACCAATGGCGGCTAGGGAAACGAGAACACAGGATTGTGTTGGAGCTACCAGTCAGAACCGGTTTTGTTTGGGTGATTTTAGGCCTAAGCTGCCTGTGAAGGGTGTTTCAATCGCAGATCTTAAGACCCGTGTTCCTTAAGTTCAGTGTATCCGGTAGCTCCTGAAACGCTGCTTGTCGTGTGGAATCCAGTTGTTCAGGGACCTCTGTTGCCTGTTAGTGCTAGGCTCACAGTATCATGTGTAACAGAAGCATAGTTTCTTCAGATAAAGGGATTTCCATTCATGAAATGCGAGGAGTTAAACAAAACACAGGTATTTAGAAACAGACGTGGAAACGTTGGAGGTGAAGTTGCTTCTCGTGGTAAGCAGGTGACTCCTGTGGAATCCCTGTACAGCTGCTTGCTTAGTCCATTGGTCTTTCTGGGCCTCAGTTTCCTTTTCAGGCAATTGTGTATCTTCTAGAATTGTCTGGATGAGTGACTATCTATGCAAATACCCAGTATAGTGTTCTGCACTTGGGGACCTATTAACAGTGCTGGTTCTTATTGTCCCTAAGGACCTTTACCTCTCTCAGAATATCTAACAGTGTGGCAGTGAGAATGCTTGTGTAAGCCAGGCTGCTGTGTTCCTGTGCTGGTTCCCCTGCTGCCTAGCTGGGTGACCCTGGGCAAGTCTCTCACACACCTATACCTTGTTTGTTTGTTGTTATCAGGGTTCTTCTAAATACACAACTAGACAGTTTATAAAACTAATTACCAGTGTCTTAGTGTGGTTGTATTAAATAAGTGGCTATAGAAACATAGTAACAACTGTATGGTTGTTACTAAATAACCTCCAAAGGTTATTTAATCTTAAACCCTAAAAAGTGTCCTTAAACATTTTCCCAACCCCTCCAGCTTTTGCTTCCTACTTAATGTGTCATTTGTTTCACATTTGTGACTCATACATACGGTATTGTGGTGAATATTAAAACATAATTTTTAAATTACATTGATCTGTTCGTGTTTGTGAGGGGCGGGACAAGCATGCATGTGCCACATCACTCCTGTAAAGGTCAGAGGACAACTTCTGGGAGTCAGTTCTTTCCTTCCTTTATGTGGGTCCAGGAGATCAAACCCAGGTTGCCAACCTTAGTGACATACATCTTTACCTCCTTTACCTGCTGAGCTATCTTTGCTGGCCCCAGAACATAAATTTTATATTTGCTGGTGTTGTGCCTTAGCTAATTGAGCAGAAATTTCTGAATTGATAAAGGATTGAATACATACTTTTTGTTGTTGAAAAAAAAAAACAGACCATTCCAAGAGTGGTGGGATGACACCAGTGACCTGAGTTCAGTCCCAAGGACCCACATACCGTGGAAGAAGAGAACCAATCCACACACACATACAGGGGGGGAATTTTAAAAGGAGAGAAATGCCATCTTGCAATGTCCTTTTCATTTACAGATTATTCAGAGCTGGGAGAGCTCCCTCCACGATCCCCTTTAGAACCAGTGTGTGAAGATGGACCATTCGGCCCTGTACCAGAAGAAAAGAAGAGGACATCACGCGAGCTTCGAGAGCTGTGGAGAAAGGCTATTCTGCAACAGATACTGCTGCTCAGGATGGAGAAGGAGAATCAGAAGCTGCAAGGTTGGTTTGGAGTTGGAAGCCGATCAGAACTGATGCTCTTAGTTGAAAGGTCACATGGGATTTACCCTTAAAAACAACCATCAGGATCAGTCTTAAAGCAACAAGCGATGGATGCTTGTCCTGTCTGTTTACCTTTTCTAATTAGCACTGGGCCATTTACTTTCCAGACATTTAAAGGGAATCTTCCTGTGTTACGTATTCCTCCCTGGCATCTTAATCACCATGTCTATAACTTCTGAAATATAAGCACCATTTAAGCTCTGACCCTCAGAAGTGGTTTATGTTGATTGGTTGGTTGGTCTGTTTGTTGTGATGGTAGTTCTGTGGTAGGTTTATGGGTTTTTTTTCCTTTTTTTATGCCCAGCCATAGTTTCTGCCAAGATACTGAGACTAAACTCATCCTATGTAAATCCTTAAGGTGTATAACTTCATTTTATGTGGTTGTTTAGTGATTTCATGAAGAAAAAAAGTTATCTGAGCTTTACCTGTACGGATACCAAGTGTAGGTGAACTTTCTCTGCACTGCCAGCACCAAAATAAAGACACGGAGACTTCTTATTCAGTATGAAAGATTTGCCTTAGCTAGGCTTATTCTTAACTGGCTCTTATAACTTAAATTAACCTGTTTATATTCATCTGCTCATTACCTTTCTTCCATAGTGTGCATCTTACTTGTTCCGCATATCACCAGTGAATCCAACCTCTCTTCTTCCTAGAAGTCCCGCCTGCCCTCCTCTGCCTAGCTATTGTCATTTGTCTCTTTATTTAATCAATCAGAAGGTGCTTTGGCAGCAACACATCTTCACAGTGTACAAAAAGATTATCCCACTATAACCAATATTATCAAACTATGCCAGGAACTTAGAAAGTTTAGGTTTTGTTTCCTGTTTCATTTCAAGACTTGAATCAATAGTTGTGCTTTTCAGAGTAGCTCATGCATTCACACATGTATCCCCTGTGGGAAACAAGAGGACTCTAGGGTGTAAAGTGCTGCCTGGATTTGAAGTCCTAAAGGTTTTTAGTGGGAAGTCTAACACTCCGGCAGCAGGAGGTTCTCTCTTAGTGACATTGCTTAAGGCAGTTGCAAAATTAGTGTGTTTCATTGAACATTATCCTTGGTCACAGCTTTTTGTCCTTTAATAAGGACCTCGAAGTTTGAATAAAGTTGAAAGTAACTAAGACACCAGATCTCATGAATAATCTCTCAGAATGTGTTGTGTCCCATGAGGCCCTGTTGGTTAGAATTCCGTGGCTCTTCTTTGCTGGTGTCACAGTGAGTAGCTGTCCCATCATGATCAGGCCTCTGAGTTACAGCAGCACCAGATACCAGGACTACAGCTCCTGCTGCTGAGAAAGTGCAGACTGGTGAAAATGCAAAGTGATAAAGACTCAGCATCGTTAGGTTTGGTCAGGAAACAGTGAACTGAAGGAACAAACCCTGTTGATGGGACAGTAGTCCAACAGTGTTGTGTGATGTTTTACTCTTTTGGCTTTTTGGGGGGCCCACCACCCAGCTCCCAAATAAATCACACACAGAGGCTTATTCTTACTTATGAATAGACCATAGCTTAGCTTGTTTCTAACCAGCTTTTCTTATCTTAAATTATTCCCACTACCTTTTGCCTCTGCGCCTTTATCTTTCTTACTTCTGTGTGTCTTATTTTCCTTCTTAGTCCATGGCTGACTGGGTGACTGGCCCCTGGTGTCCTCCTCTCCTTGTTCTCTTGCTCCTCTCCTTCCTTGTTTCTCCTCCTATTTGCTCTCTCTGCCTAGCAACCATCCCTATCCTTGCTCCTGCCTTGCTATTGGCCATTCAATGCTTTATTAGACCATCAGGTGCTTTAGACAGCTTCACAGAGTTGAGCAAATGCAGCATAAACAAAAGTAACACCCCTGAAAATACTGCCCAACACAACAGTTAGAGTGATGCTTAGAAGTGAAGCCCGTGCTCATTGCTGAGGATCGAAGCTAAGAGTAGGTTGTCCTGTCAGGGTGCTCTAAGCTGTTGGAGTACAGGAAGGGCGGTTTTGAATGGGTCAGTATTAAGCTTTTCCTGCTTTATTCTTACTCCTTTTTACTTGTGTACTCTTAAAGGTAATTCTAAAAGCAGGTATCTAAAAAACTTTTAAAGAGACAAAGAATGTCCAAAGGTGGCACTGAGTTCCCTTTGTGTTTGCCATCTGCTACTGGGCGTGGGGCCTGCCCTTGAAAGTGGTCGGTATCCGCAGTGAGACTCCAGCAGAGAAAACTAATTTTTCATTTGCAAACGGTTATCAGTTAGAGACAGCTTCCGGGTTAGGGATGGGGGCTTTTGTCCCCGTCTCTCAGCACTGGTACCCATCTGGCAGGGCCCACACAGGCCCTGTGCATGTGGCCACAGTTTCTGTGAGTTCATATGTGTAGTCCTGATGTGTTTAGAAGACCATGTTTCCTTGATGTCCCCCTTTCCCTCAGGCTTTTATGATCTTTCTTCCTCCTCTTTGGTAAGGTTCCCTGAGCCCTGAGGGGAGGAAGCTGATGGAGACATCCTGTTTAGAACCGAGTGGTCTAGACTCTCTCACCTTGTTTGATTATCTAGCTATGGATCTCTATATTTGTTTCCATCTATTGCAGAAGGAACCATCTCTGATTAGTCAGGGCATTTATTTGTTTATTTTTATTTTTAATGTTTTTTGTTGGTTTTGTTTTATGGGTCCTTTGTGTATATATTATAGCTTCATACACACAAACACACACACAGAGGCAGGGGGTCCTGATGATAATAATAAATAAAAACGTGTGGCATCAGGTAAATAACAGCTATGTATTTGGACATCTTTGTTGGCAACTGAAAAGGCAGAAATGCTCATTATGTGGGTCCTAACAGTGCTTTTCAGCCAGTCAAAATGAAAACCGAGGTCTACCTGTAGAAGGAGCATGAGTTGTGCTGCCTCTTGGGAGTATTAGAAGTCATGACTATAATTGGTGAAGTAGAATCAGTTTACCCCAAAAGCAGAGTGCGTGCTGCCTTGCCAGGGATGAGTAGGCGGATCAGCATGAGCAGCTGAGTGTGCGCGTGTTGCCTTAGTCACCTTGCCAGGGGCTGTGATACAGCCTGACTGCTTTGCAGGCTTATTGGCAGTGCTTATTCTGGTGGTCTTGGAGTGTTACTGCTTGAGCTCATTCATCTTACCTCTGTACAGCCCAAGAAATGTTTGTCTTGTGGTCAAAATGTCATCAACTTGCTAAATTTAATATAGGAAGCATTAGTCCATTAGTTTGTGCTATACCTGTATTACTGAGAAATAATCAACAATAGCAAGCTTATTGCTTAAAATATTAAAGTACTAAAAATACTTAGTAAACTTAGCAGGAGTGACTGGGGAGGCAGAACTTTCTCATTGATATAGAAGCTAAGTCAGACGGGACCCAATCAGAAGGTGCTCTGTGTACACGGAACCATTCATGCACTTCTTAAAAGAAGTTGAAGTTGCAGGTGTGAGTGGTCCCTGAAATTGACCAGGATCCAAGCTGGCTTGCATGCTCTTGTTGAAAAAAAATAGAGGAGCCCACATGACAAAGACTTCCTCTCACTAAGCCTGCTTTCTGCTTTTTGAGTATATGATCCAGTACTAATTACTGCTCTGGAAACCTTCCATCCCAGAGCAAAGTTAACCCCACCATCTCAGTCTGTCTGTCTGTGTTGTCGACACTTGGCAGCTGGGATTGTGGTTTTTCTAGGGACACGAAAAACTGGTGCTGATGTTGGGACTGATGCGTTGTCCTAGTTGGCTTTCTATTGCTGTGATAAAACACTAAACAAAAAAAAAGAAAGTCAACATGGAGAGGAAAGAGTTTATTTGATTCGTAGGCTATCGTCCATCACCAGAAAAACAAGGGCAGGAACTGAAGCCGAAGCCGTGGAGAAATGCTTCTTTCACCTACCTTGCTCAGCTACCTTTCTTACACAGCTTTCAGTTTCTGGATGGGGCACAGTTAGGTGGTCTGGCTAGAGCTACATCTTAGCGTTTCTAAGAGAAGGAAAGCAGGTGGCCTCAATGTGGCTGTGCTGTTGGCTGCCTGGGCTTGACCTCACAGCACTCGCTCCAGCTAGCAGCCCTGGGGCCTCTACTCACCTACCCCCCTCATCTCTTCCAGCCTCTGAGAATGATCTGCTGAACAAACGCCTGAAGCTTGATTATGAAGAAATCACTCCTTGTCTTAAAGAAGTAACCACCGTGTGGGAAAAGATGCTTAGCACTCCAGGAAGATCCAAAATTAAATTTGACATGGAAAGAATGCACGCAGCTGTTGGGCAAGGTGAGTGTGACCTTCTGTGACAGTGAGAAGGGTGGACTGAAGGCATTTGTGAGCCTCATTTTTGTGATAGTCTGGCTTTTTCATCTTTGCTCACTGTGTTTCCAGATGTCTGATTGATTGATGTGGGTTACACCACCATTCATGATCTTAATTACAGTAATGAAAATGCCCAGAAAACCAGGGACCAGTATGTTGACAGGAAAACCCAAGGCTTAGTTGCCTGCGAGCTGGATAAGTGATACGATAAATTAATTAGGAAACTAAAGAGAAACTGCATGTGGTTTCTGGTTGGGTACGCTAGGGAAACAACAGAGTGCTCAGCTCATCTAGCAGGGGGTCTGGGTTTGGACCACATCCAGGTAAGCACTTTGTAGTGTGATCCTCAGCAAAGATAACCTCTCTCTGTTAGCCCTACTTGGTTTTAAATTTGTTTAAAAAGATGTATTTCATTTTTAATTATGTGTTTATGTGTGAGTCTATGTGAGTGCCCGTGTATATGTGTGAGTCTGCATGTGAGTACCCACAGACGTCAGAGGCAGTGGGTCCCCAGAGTGTGTCTGTGTGAGTACCCACAGACGTCAGAGGCAGTGGGTCCCCAGAGTGTGTCTGTGTGAGTGCCCACAGACGTCAGAGGCAGTGGGTCCCCAGAGTGTGTCTGTGTGAGTGCCCACAGACGTCAGAGGTAGAACTATGGGCGGTTACATGATATGGAAATCAATCTCAGGCCCCTTGTGAGAGCAATAAATACTCTTAGGTGCTGAACATCATTCCAGCTCTGAACCTCAGCGTGTATATGTGTAAGGTGTGCCTGACGATGGTGGTTGTGAAGAATAAATGAACTGAAACCCTGGAGCATGGCACCTGAGTCTGCCGTCCTAGATATGGGAGGTAGGAAGTGTGGGCGCATTTCCCTGCCGTCTGTCAGTCTGAATTTGCTTTGTCCCTGCAGAGGTGAGCACATAGCTTGAAATGAAGTCTGGAAATGGTTCCAGCAATTTGTCACAAAATTTGTTTTTCTGTCTTCAAAAAAAACGTGTCTGTCCTTTGTCATTGTTTCTCTCATTTTTTTTTTAACTTAGTAGGTTGGCATACTAAGTAACAGGTTTTGCCATTTTCATGACTATGTGTCATTTACCTTGTTCCCAGTTGTTTCTCTCCTCATCCCTCTGCCCCGCCTCTCTCTCATTTTGTTTTGGTCTGATTCATTGTCACTCTCTATGATCCAGTAAACAGTATGATTTCTCTTGGTGAACGCTGGTGTGAGTGGGAGCCTTCTGAGAGTAATCTGTTGTATGTACTTAAATGCTCCTGAGCTCTGCCCCATCTAGTTCTGAATACCCAGGATCTGAATGAGGGCTGCAAACATACAGTGCAAGGTTTCCTGCGGTTGTGTAGTAGGAAGCAATGTGCGTGTGTTACTCATTGCTAAGAGGGCCAATAGGACTAAGCAGTTTTCTACCATGGTCGTTTTCTTTTAATAAAGATTTTTTATTTTTATTTCTATGTGTATGGATGTTTTACCTATATGTATGTCTGTATACTATGTGCATGTTTAGTGTGTAAGAAGGTCAGAAGAGGATGTCAGATCCCCTGGAACTGGAGTTATAGACAGTTGGGAGATACCATATAGGTGCTGGGAATCGAACCCAGGTCCTCTGAAAGAGTGGTCAGTATCTTTGGACTGAGCTATAAGTCCATCCCTTTTAGACATCCTTAAAAACCTTCTGCTGTGCTGGAGAGATAACTCAGTGAATAGAACTCTCTCTGTGCCAGTGTAAGACTGGGAGTTCACATCCCCAGAACCCATGTAAAACTTAGATAGGTGGTAACTACCCATGAGTCCAGGACTCAAGAGGCAGAGACCAGGGATTACCTAGGAAGGCTGACTAGCTAAACCAGTCAGACCTCCAGGTTCAGTGAGAAACCCTGACTCCAAAGCTAAATGGAGAGCTATTGAGGAAGACCCTTGATGCCAGCTTTTGCTGTGGTATGCACATACACGTACCACGACCCCACACATTCGAACAAACTCATGCAAATAGATTGAATAAGTAAACAAAACCATTTACTGGGCTTTGACAGCAGGTGTCCTAGTGCTCGTGGGTAGTTACTGCTAGTTTTGACCTTCTCTTCCTACGAATTAAGGAGACTTGGGTGATAGTGGCCTCAGGCCCTCAGCTTGCAGGAATTCTCATCACCACGCCAGGCTGCCTCTGGTTGAGCCATGTCTCAGAGTGCTGTTCTCAAGTCCCATGTGTATGTGGGATAGAGCTGGAGGCGTGTTCTGCACAGCTTTCCGTGTGATCCTGGGTAGTAGTCTGCACTTCTGCCTCCTGACTGGCAGCAGGGGAAGCCTGGCCCAAGCTGTCACTCTTGCACAGTCCTGCAGTGCTGATGGATCTGGCACCCATTGTGGCTGCTGCATGATGACCTTCATGGTGGGTAGTCACAGATGGCTGTTTTGAAAAGTTAGGAAGCAGAAATGAGTTCACCGTCTTTCCCTTCTCACAGTTAGCTAGGTGACGTGCTGAAGTGGTATGTCAGCAGCAGTAGCCTGCCCTCTGGCAGCTGCTCCAAATATTTGAGCATCTCAAAGGCCTTGCAAACCTGGGCATTTATTTCCTGTTCCATGTGGTGAGGGGATATCTGGACCCTGTGGGCTAGAGTCGGGCAGGGTTATGAGACACATCATAGATTGTCATAGATTGTGGTAAGCCAGGGCTGGTCTGGAATTCCTTTGACTTCTCTGACTTGGTCATTCCCTGAAGGAATGTAAACAGTCAGAGGCTCCATCATCCAGTTTCAACATGCAAAGACTTAGCAACTTCAAACAAACGACCACTGCTCATCTGAGCCTCAGACTTTTTAAATAATACTAAACCAAAACCTTGACTTTGACCTTCCAAGCAGAGGTGACTGTGAAACAGAAGACAGTCTTTGTGTAACTGATGAGGCTTTTCCTCCCGGTAGGGACTTAGAAATTTTTCCAAGTTAACATGAGATGGGAGTAGCAGGATTAAGGAGTCGACTTGGGAAAAGAATTCTGCGGAATATTAAGTAACTCAAAGTTTGATGGGCCTCAGATGACTTCTTGAAAGACAGCAAAGTTCAGAATCCTAGAAGCAAATAGCTGTGTCTTTCAGTATGTTAGTGTGAAGTGGCTATAAGCAATCTGCAGAATGGGTCAGATGCAAACTCCACTTACCTTTGACCCAGCAATGCAATTCCCAGAAACTTATTCTAGAAATTAATCAGCCACAGATTGCTACGATAAGAATGCTTATTCTATTTTTTTTTAGTAGCTGAAACCAAAACAAAGTGGCCCAGCCATGTGACCATCCATGCGTCTTCCCGGAAAACAGCCCAGTGGGCGTTTCCATGTGTGAGAGAAGGACAGTACTCAGTCTCACAGTTGGTCTCTCACACAGAGACACCCTGGTGATGCTTTGCTGATGTCTAGGTTAGAGGTGGGTGAGTGCACCTCCTGGGCCATCGGGCACAGTGCCCTGTGCTAACTCTTGTCCTGATAAAATGAGCAGCGGGGGTTCTCCTCCCTACTTTCAGAAGCTTTCTGTTGTGAATGTTGGAAGTATATGTCCACCCTGGTTATGAGTGGGGTTTTGCTTTTCATCTTATACCCTTGCATTGTCAGAGTTTTTCCCCTTATAGCAGTAAGCGTATATTAGTTTCACATTGGTGAAATAGTTATTCACACATGAGCTGAGTGAACAGCCTCTTGCTTAGCCTGAATTCCCTGCTTGCTGGCCTTCTATGACCAGGTTTCCTCTTGAGCTTAGGAGAAAGCAGAACTGAGCATAGGGGGAGATGTTCCAGGACATTCTGAGCAAAAGCACTGGGTCTGACTGAATGACTTTGCTTTCTGTCTCAGATTTGGCTAATCCTGCAGTATGAGAGTATCCGGTGCTCACTGGTAGCATGGCCAGTATTCTCTTCCTCCCCAAAATAAAGCCTGATAAGATAAGGGGAATGATTTAGGAATAAGAGGAAAGTGGACATCTCCTAATTGGGAAGAATTTCCAGTCTGCCAGAAAGTATTTGGTGAAAAAGCCCCTCTATAAATTACTCATCATGCTGACTATGATCTTGTTCACTGTTTGCTTTTAGTCAGAGTTTGAAATATTACAGGTTTGCTCTGTGTGTGTGCACGCGTGTGTGTGTGTGTGTGTGTGTGTGTGTGTGTGTGTACATCTAAGGCAGACCCGAGCAGGAATGGTAAGAGTAGTATTGATATAAGAAAGCAGCTGTTAGGGGCTGTTAGGTTCCTGTTGCTGGCACAGTAAATAACTACAGACTCAGTGGTTAAAACAACACAAGTTAGCCAGGGAGTGGCTCCAGGGGGTAGACGTTTGTGTGCAGGCCTGATGACCTGAGTTCAGTCTCTGGGTTCCTCAGAGTGGAAGGAGAGAACCAGCTCTTGAGAACTGTCTTCTGACTGCCACACAAGCATGGTGGCACACGTGTGCCTATACGTACACAAACCCAAAGGTTTTCTTTAAGTTTCAAGACCTGTACACATTCAAGACACACAAAATTCCATTATTGGGAAGGGGAAGGAGACATGAAATCCCACCCCTAACCGACATGCTATTTGGAACTGATAGCTGCCGGCACAGGAAAAATCCGTTTTCTCCAACAGTATGCCAAATTCCAGGCCAGGTCTGTGCTCTGAAGTAGTTGACTAATGCAAAACAGACTCGTAGGTTTAGAGAGGTTTTTTTTGTGTGTGTTTGTTTTACCTTGGTAATTTTTTTATTATTTTTTTTCTTGTTTGATTTCAGGGGGATGTTTTACTTTCAGAGAAAGAGAAAGAACATAAAGTTAGGGAAGAGCTGGAAGAGAAGAATATGATCAAGATAGAAACATATTTAAAAACTGGGGAGAAAAAATGGAGAGTAACATTGATCAGAATGTATTGTACATATGTACAAAAATTGTCAAGTAAATTTAACTTTAAAAGGTAAAACACACACACTTTTTTTCTCTCTCTCACAGTTCTGAAATCCCAAGTCCAGATGTGAGCCCCGCTGTACCTGGCTTTTCCAGCTTTTGCTGGCTGTAGCATTTTTTTAAAAAGATTTATTATGTATACGGTGTTCTGCCTACATGCATGCTGGCAGGCCAGAAGAGGGCACAAGATCTCACTGTAGGTGGTTGTGAGATACCAAGTGGTGGCTAGGAATTGAACTCTGGACCTCTGGAGGAGCAGGCAGTGCTCTTAAACACTGAGCCATCTCTCCAGCCCCCAGCTGTAGCATTTCTTGACAGAAACTCTCCTCTGCTTCCGTGGGCACACTGGCTTCTCTTTTCAGCTCCTTCTCTGGGTGCTGCTGTCAGGGACCCTTGTCTCAAGGTACAGAGTTGCAATTACGGTGATGATGTGGCTTTAGCTACATCTACAGAAACAAAGTCACTAGAGGTTCCGGGGTTAGGAAATGGATCCTGCTCAGAGTCATCAAGTTAATGCTGAGATAAACATTTAGAGGATGTGTGGGATATGGTCACTTAGTTAGGACTTCCTTGCATTTCTCCCAAGCTGATATACAGGGCGGGGAAAACCCAACAACTGTCCAGGTACCCTGACCCACTCAAGATAACTTCCTTCTGGTTGGTTCTCTTTCCTTTTCCTTCATCTTGGCTTGCATGCCAGAGGCTGTGAGATCTTGATTGCTGAGATACACAGAGTCGCTCGCTTTCACCTGAGCTCTATCTCACTTTGATTCACTTCCTTTTCGGAGACATCATATCCCTCTTTCAATTCTTAGAGCATTGTTAGTTGGCTTTAGGTGGGGTGCCATACTCACAGGTTTGCCCTTTGCAGAGTATGACCTGCTCAGATCATAATATATCTTTTGGAAGGTGAAAGACAAGAAGGAGGGCTAAGGGGAGGGGAAAGTGAGAGGTGGGAGGGATGGAGGGGGAAACGCAACACTTTTTCTGTTGCTTCCTGTGCAGTTAATTCATAATGGAAAACAAGAATTCCATGCACTGGAGACTAGGGGGATAGTGCAGTAAAGAGTGGCCTCACAAGCGTGAGGACCTCAGTTTGGTTCCCAGAACCCATGTCAAAGCTGGGAGTGACCACACATGCTTGTAATCCCAACTAAGGAGGCAGAGATGGGCAGATGCCTGGGGCTCCCTGGCCAGTTTAGCCTACTTGGGTAATGCAGCCCAGTGAGTGACCATGTCTCTGAATAAAGTGGTGTACCTGAGGAACAGCACCCGAGGGTGTCTTTTGCCCTCCACGTGCATGTGTACCCATATACACATGCCCCTACACATGTATAGGCATGTATACTCACAAAGAACACACACTACACATGAATTTGCAGCAATGAGAAAGGACACAGTTCATTTTTTATCAATGATCGAATTCTGTGCATAAAGTCTGGTTTCACATTTCCCACTCTGTTAAAGGTGTGCCACGCCATCACCGGGGTGAGATCTGGAAATTTCTAGCCGAGCAGTTTCTCCTTCGACACCCACTTCCCAGTAAACAGCAACCAAAGGATGTGCCCTACAAAGAACTCTTGAAGAAACTGACGTCCCAGCAGCACGCTATTCTCATCGACCTTGGTGAGTCTGCCCACCCCCTGGAGACAAGAGGGGACGTTCCTCACTTGAGAAATCTGGAGAGGTGGCCAGGTCGTTTAATGATCTGCAATTGAGTGCTGAGACTTCATTTCAAAACCCTACAGTGGTCACAGACGTCCTCTGAGAGGGCATAAGCATCTCCCTTTTTGCATGGTGGCTGGCTTGTTCTGCTTGGCATGTTCTGGGGCATGGAGAAGCGTAAGTGGTCATTAAGGATGTAGAGACATAATTCTGCTTTAGTTCAGTAATTCATATTTCCAGCGATGGTTTGCAGCCCACTGAAGAAGCATCCTGGGAAACACACTGGCTTGGTTTAGTTACAGGAGAAACACACTGGCTTGGTTTAGTTACAGGAGAAACACACTGGCTTGGTTTAGTTACAGGAGAAATACACTGGCTTGGTTTAGTGTTAGGAGCATCCCCTGGACTGTGGCATGCAAACAGAACTCATCAGAAAAGCTGTAGAAAGCTGTGTGTTTGTAGTTTCATCTTGGAAAGTGGACAGTGCCTTATTTCTGGAATAGCTTTTAAAACACAAGAAGGAAGCAGTGTGCTGGATGTCTTTGCAGTTGTCATGGGGAAGACCTCGCTGACTTAGAATGGAATTATGTTGAACAAGAGACGCTCTGACTGCTGGTGGCTAAACAGGGGTGGAGGTGGCTGGGTGCCCTCTCCGCCTTCTCACAAGGCCTGTCTCTGCTGAGGGGTGCTGGCTCCATGGCTGCAGCTCATTTACTGCTGTTGGAGCATGTGGTCCTGCTACCAGAATGCCAGTTTTGGGTGCCGAGGCCGTCTCTGCCCCCCCACCAGGTCCCCTGTCGTTGCTCAGGGCACTGCAGTGGCCCCGTTCTATGGGTACTTCACTTGCTGCAGCCACAGTGGAGAAGGTAGGCTGGGTCAGGCAGGAGTCAGTTTCAAGCCATACACCTTCATGCTTCCATACAATCTTCAGGCTACTTTGTAGTGCTGGCTTTACATGTCATCATTCACATTACACACAGATAAGTGCACAGAGAGGTCCTATAACCTGAATAAATACATATTCCAATAAGCAGTGTGACATGACAACTTTGTTCCCTCCTGACCCCTGGTTCTGCTTGGTAGGACACAGCGGTCCATGGCTGCATGTGGGCTGTATTACAGTACACTCTCAACCCCAAGGACAGTGCCTCACACATAGTAGGTACTCGTATCGTTCTACCACGTCAGTTGGGAGGCACTCTCACACACCTCCCGCCTCCTCTCTGGGAACCTGACCCTCTGTCCTCAGAAATGAGGAAACTGACATTGAGCAATCAAGTCACATGGTCGTCAGAGCAGAGGTACTGGACCTGCCCCCTATCATTCTGCCATTCCTAAGACTGCCAAGCCCAGCAGGTTCCATGTTGCCAAGGAGATGCTAGGCAGGTAAAGGGTGATGCTGACAGGCATGGCAGGCCTCCAGCCAAAGCCCATCTGGTACCGTGACCCTGAGGGTAGATGGCTGTTTGTACATTGGCAGGTAACAGAAACAGTGACATCATGTTCCCAACATGTGACGTGAGCTGAAGTGGGTGTAGGAGTGTGACCAGGAAGTGTGCAGATCACCTCTCTCCTGACTTCCCCCCTCTCCATAGCTTGGGAGGAGGAGAAGAAATGGGGGTGAGACTTCCCTCCCTGTTCTGCATTTTGTTCCATTGACTTCCTGTCTGCGTGGCCCTCACTCTTCCTGGGCATGGTCAGCTCTCTGCCTCAGACTAAATGTAACCACTTTTCTGCAGAAAGAGCATGAAGTCCAGCTTGGCCACACGCCCCTGCCCCCACCCCACCAGCCAGGCCTCTCCCTAGGAAGTAGTGTTTGTCTGAGCCCAAGCTCAGTGGCCTCTCCCCTAGAAAACAGCCTGATTCACATCCTCCCTGCCCCTGCTCGGCCCCACCCTCTCCCTTCTGCTCCCAAGGCCAGCTACACCCAGCCCCCACTGTGTTGACCCTTCTCTTTCCTCACCTCTGGCCCAGTGCTTGCCTGGTCTCCACTTTGGATGGCCTCCAGACCTCCTCCCAAGGGTCTAAAGAACCTCTATTTGCAGTAATCCGTGTCCCAAGTCACCTCCACCAGGCTCCTAGTGATCCAGGGATCCTGCCAGCATTAGCTCTTGTCCCTGTGTGAACCAGAAATCCTGGTTGCTGGCCCAGACCCAGAATTGGAGTCCGGGTACCCTTCTGCAGGACTCTGGCTCTGCTGTGAGTTGACATCAAGTAGGCCTGGACCAGAAGGCCTCCAGCTCTGGCCGCTGTCCCGACCAGCGGGACACGCCAGAGCTCACCTCACCCCACCGGCTCTTGTTGAGCCCACGCTGTGTACTTTGTATGTACAGTGGCAGTCTCTGGGCCCAGGGAAGGTGTGTGCTATAGAGTGACGTCACATTCTAGTTCCTTCAAAGTGGCTTTCCTATACTGGCCCGAAGAAAAAGCATCATTGATGGGAAATATTTTGGCTTTTCATGAGTTTGTTTTCCTAACCGAGCCTTTTGCTTAAACAGCTTTTTGCAAGATTTGTTCCTTCAAGAAGTAAAAATAGTCAACCTTGCAGTTTAGTCATGTTCTCTAGTTTATAAAGTGTGATTTCACATGTGGCCTGACTTCACCTCTGCATGGCCTGCTGCGGACTTGCAGTTAGTTTACTGTGGAAGCAAGAGCTGGGGCGGTGCTTTGACAGGCTCTGTGCAGAGTCCTTCGTCTTTGTGCCTCATGGCCTGACTTCCTGGCTCTGCTTACTGCTTCCTTATGTGTCACACCAGCCTTTCCTTCAGCACAGACCTCAGCCAGCCAGGAGAAAGCTACCAGGCTTAGCAGGTGTCACCCTGGCTCCAGATCCATCTTCTGGCCTGAACTCCTCATGGCGATAGCCTTTCTCCTCAGCTCTGTGACTCTCCATCCTGGGTGAATAACATGGAATGCCAAGATCCTGCCTTGGGTTCCTATTCACTTCTGGCTGTTGATGGGGGTTCCAAACATCTTCCTTGGCACCCAACCTAGCATGTCAGCAATTATCTGTCTCTACCCAGTGACTCTGCGCAGCCTCTCCTGTGATGGGGGTGAGACNGGGGGGGACAGGGGACTTGGTAGAAAGACCACAACCCAGTCCAGAGACACAGAAATACCATTAAGTCAGAGCAGGAGTTGGAACTGCCCCTCCCTTCTCTGTATCAAGTCCTTGCAGTCTTGTTACCATATATGAAATGACTCCATGAGGTTCCCATGAGTCTCTTGGTGGGCTCCAATTCTTTGCTCTTCTTTTCCTGAGTCAGGATCTCACTGTGTGGTCCAAACCCCAAGTCCCCCTGCCTACATCGCCATTGCATCAATTGTAGGTGTGCTGCCATTTCTGATCTCAGAAACGTTATTGATGGGCTTCTTAGAGACGCTTCCCCTGTGAAACCCAGGCGTGTCAGGGTTGCCTGTGCTGGCGCAGGGAGGCAGAGCATGTCCATCAGAGCCACTCGGGCACAGGGTCAGGCTAGGTACTGTCATGGGCTTTCTTTCCACTCAATGAGTTTTAACCAGAGGCTTCAAACCTGAGGAAGAATTTTTGCTGCTTTTTTAGAATTCATAAAAGATGAGCAGGTCTTTGTTGCTAACTGAGGGGTACAGTAAAACAGGTGAAAAACCTTGATAGCAAAAGACAGAAATATGCCTAGAATTTGTTCTGCAGCCACACTAGCCTGGGTGTCCAGCCTAAGATGGACTCTGTTCTGTGGAAATCAGTTAAACATCACAGTTCCAGAGGGTAATAAATTCCTGCTCCAACAGCGCCACGAATTATTTGGAAGAGTGTGTGCTTCTGATATTATCAAGATCTCAACATAAACTCACTTTGTTTGGTCGTTCTAAATATGCCCTGGGTGACTGTTAGTGTCAGCTGTCAACCCCACAGAATCTGAAGTCACCTGGGAGACCGGCCTCTGGGCAGGCCATCTCCCTAGTCCCGGAGTTTCTTTGTGCCCATCAAACAGTTTCCAACTACCAAATTTTTTTGGTCTATGAAGGTAGCCTGCGTCTCCTTTAGCAGAGATTGAAGGGACCCACAGTTCTCTACCAAGTCTCATGGTAAATTATAACGTAGTTTACTAAAGAAGGAAGTCTTATTCCGGTGGGTTTGTGCAAGGACACCTCGGCTTCTTACTCTCCTCTGTCAGGGTCTTCTAGAGCCAGTGATATGCCTAGGGGTTATTCTGCCAGGCTAGTTGCGGGAGAGACTTGGCCTGGACTTTCATTTTATTATTCCCAAAATGTGCCAAACAGCACACAGCTGCTGCTGGTTTACCTGTGGTCAGCCGCTTTGAGTGAACAGTAAGGCCCATCAGACCACCAATGCCCCTGGGTATACATCCCACAAGGTCCGGAGGCTGTGTCCACGAGGTGACTAATGGAAGGCCTGATGAGGTATGCAGTGAGGTGGGCCTCCGTCTCCTCCCTGGGACTGCCACACTAGCACTGGCTTCACAGGAGTGGCTTGCGCGGGAACGTTTCTAACCCAATGGTCCATTCTCTTCACTGTGCCCTGCCTCCCCCTTTCCTGGATTTGCAGCCAGGAAGGCAGAGAGGCTGTGTTAGCCTGGGACAAGGGTTTCCTAACCTGGGAGGTCAGGATTCCTTTCTCTTTCAATTGAGTAGCCCAATAAGCTTTGGCTTATATGAAAAACGTGTTAATATTTACTGCATTAGAAATTAAAACCGACAGTTAAAAAAAAACTTAAGTTTTCATTTTAAAATAACTGAGAAGCTCATTGTACAATGAAAAACAACTGTCTTCCGAAAGAAAATCAGTGATGGTTTATGACATTATGTTATAGTTTTAAAACAACTTTCATAGCTTACTTAATAGGATCAACAGGATTATCATGTTACCTTCATTTAGTCTGCTGTGGTTATATTCTTTGAAGAAAACAAAGGAAAGGCCGACTTTATACAGATCTGAAGTTGAAAATAGAAAGGTGGCCCTCACAAACTCTAAACAGGCTTCACAGACTCCCAGGATCCTTTGGCTGAAAGCAAGAAGCACAGGGCTAAAAGAATGGCAGATAGTGGGGTGGTGAGGTAGCTCGGCTTGCCTCCGAGTCTGACAAACCAGAACCCACAAGGTTGGAAGAGAGAACTGACTTCTCCAACTTGTCCTCTGGCAGTCACATGTAAGATGTACATACCTTTGACTTTACCCAATAAGTAAGTAAATAAATAAACATCTTTTTAAATAGGGAAGAGGAGTATTCATGCTGGCTGGCCTGTCTCAGGGTGTGCTCCAGTCTGCCTGCGAACCAGTGATTGAACGGAGTGAGAAGGGAGAAGGGCGTATGCTGCCTGTTTCTGATAATCCAAGGAAAGCGATACTCTTGGCCTGTTCAGTACAGAAGCCGAAAGTGACTGTGGAGTTCTTGAAATGTGATGAGCCCAAATTAAGGTGTGCTGTCATTCACAAGAACCACTGGAATTCAGTGCCATATGAAAAGAGAAGGCAAAATGCCTTGATGTTTTCATATTGGTTACATATCGAGATGATAGTATTGTATATGTTTAATTAAACAAAACAGCTTATTCAAAATAATTCTACCTGTGCTTAGAAAAGTATTGTGTTTGTATATGATGTATATGTGTGACTAGGTGTGCCATGGTACATGTGTGGAGATATGAGGACAGTTTTGTCATGTCAACTCTCTCTTTCCACCCATGCATGGGTTCCTTAGGTCACCAGGATGCATACAGGTGCCTTTACCCGTTGAGCCATCTTGTTGGCCCTACCTGTAACTTTAATATGGCAGCTAGGCAGTGTTAAATTCTCATTATAGCTTGCAGCATAGCAGTATGTGGCCATTACTCAGAGCTTAACAAAAGTAATTGCCTGTTCTGCTCATGTGCACACCTTCAGTGGGGTCCACAGTGAAATAAGGGCCTGGAGACCCTGGGGATCTCCCTCACAGGCCTCACTCAGCCTAAAGGGAGTAGGAAATGAGTGTGTGCATCCAGACTGATGCAGGGGAGTGTTTATTTTATGTGCACTGCTTATGTCCCCCTAACAGTAGGGTGACTGCGCAGAGTATTTGGGGAATGTGTTGGAGGAAGAGGTAGCAGAGACAGGAAGGGAACAGGGATTGAAAAGCAGGAGCCTGTGGCTGTCTTCTGGAAACCCGGGTTCAGCCAACTTTCATCAAGATGAAGCAGATGCTTTCTAGAGAAGCTGAGGACAAACCTGTGGCTCTGTCCTCCTGCCCTGATGCTGATGCTCAGTAACTCTGGCTAGCAGTTGCTGTGGCCCAGGTGACCTGCCAGGCCATGGATCTCGCCTGTGTCCACCCTGGTCCTGTGCCCCTCTGTAACTTTTTAATGTGGCGCTTTCTAGTCACTGTTCCTTAGAAATCCTCTTCTCCGTCTATCACCAGGATGTCACAAGAGAATTTCATAGGTATCAGCAGTAAAAGACTCCTGAATGAAACAAGGCAAAAAAGTTCTTTTTAAAACTTATTTTATATTTTAAATTTATTTATGACAGCTTTACTTATTTGTGCACACACTTATGATGTAGCATACATGTTGATTGGAGGACAACTTGTAGAGTTAGTTTTCTTCTCCTACCATGTGTGTCCCTGGAGATCACAATCCAGCTGTCAGCTTGATGACAAGCCCCACTGAGCCTTCTCACTGGCCCATGTCTTTTTTATTTTGGTATCAACTTTGTGGAAATAGTCATGATTTTTCTTTTTTTTAAAAAAAAATGTATTTACTTATTTGTGTGTATGTGTGTCCATAGAGGTCAGAGGAGGATATTGGATAGGTCTCCTGAAACTGGAGCCACAAATGGTTGGAAGCGCTGTGTGGGTGCTGGTGCTGGGAATCAAACCTAGGTCATCTGAAACAGCACCCAATGCTCATAACCTCTAAACCATCTCTCCAGCCCCATGATTTTAAGACCTGTTTTATCCCCTGTTCAGAAGTTCACCGTTTTGAGTAAAGGAAAACACCTACTATCCCTTGGCCTGTCTGAGATCTCAGCCTCTGGTTTAAAAGTGTAGAAGAATCCCGTGGTGAGACCCACTTGTGGGCAGAACTCATGGTCTGGAAAAGCTTGTGGCAAAGATCTGTCCCAGTATATGAATGGCACGGGCTAGGGTTGATGTCTAGAAAGAGCCGTGAAGTGAGGTTCTGTTGTCAGGACCAGCGGCTTTCTTCTTGTTTCAATCCAAATGTGATTGAAACACAAATATTTACTAGACGAAAGGTAATTATAACTTATTCTACCTAAACCACCACTCACTGGACACAGTGGTGCACACCTCTAATCCCAGTGCCTGGGAGGGAGGGGATGGGCTACTCTCTGTGAGTTAAAGTCTAGCCTGGTCTACACAGCAAACAAGTTCTAGGCCAGCCAGAACTGTAAACTGGGACCCAGTTTCAAAAGCAAACAAATTAAATACAACAACAGAGCTATCGAACTTACCGTTTATTGTTGCAGATGTTATATTAGGACCTACCGCCAGCTGACCACATTCACAGGGCAGAGGTGGTGCTGAGGACACAGACGTCAGCACCCTTGGCCTACAGCATGCTGCTTCTCTGGTTCCGTGGGACCCGTGTATGCTATACCTGACCTGTGTTCTTTTCCCAGGGCGAACATTTCCAACACACCCGTACTTCTCTGCCCAGCTCGGAGCAGGTCAGCTGTCCCTTTACAACATCCTGAAGGCCTACTCGCTTCTGGACCAAGAAGTAGGATACTGCCAAGGCCTCAGCTTTGTGGCAGGCATTTTGCTTCTTCATATGAGTGAGGAAGAGGCATTCAAGATGCTCAAGTTCCTGATGTTTGACATGGGGCTGCGGAAACAGTATCGGCCAGACATGATTATTTTACAGGTACCATGCATCCCTGTGATGTAAATAAAGAGATGCTGGAGATGTGCATCCTTCCTCTTTGGCGGATCTAGGTTCTTCTCCACTGATGGCTGCCGATAACTCACTCTGTGTTAGGCATTGATCTGTGTGCTTCCCATAATGGCTCTCAGGATGATGCTATTAATTGGGTCAGCTTGTAGACAGGAATATGGCCCAGGGCACGCAGCTAGCCAGTGGCAGAGGTGGAATTTAAATCCAGGCCTGTCTGGCTCCAGGACCTTAACTCCAATTCCTTCCCTTCCTAGCAATGTTACTGGTGTCTCCAAGCCTGTGATCTGCTCTGTCCTCTGCCTGGGATCCTCTCTCCATCCCCACTGCCTGTCGTCCAGGGTTCAGCTCCACTGTCATATGCTGTATCACAGAAGCTCTTCCTGCCTATACTGACCCTGCGTCCCCTCATCCTAGACATGCCATTTCATGCTGTCTTGTCCCATGCCTTCAGGACAACACATTTCTTGCCAAAAATCACCTTAGTTGCTTATTTCCTGCCATCTGGTGTCCTGATTTCCTTAGTGAGAGGAAAAGATCATGTCAAGTTGTGCCCTAGTTTCCAGCGGTGCTGGGAATGGAATAGAAAACCCTACCAGTGTTTGCTGAATGAAAACCAAGCTGGTCTTGGTGTGTAAGCCCCAGTTTTAGGAGGCCGAGGCAGGAGAATCCAAAGTTGTAAGCTGTCCTGGCCTGTACAGATGAGTTTAGTCTGAGCTACATAGTGAGGCCCTGTCTCAAAAGCAAAGAAAATGTCTAGGGATGTAGCTCAGCAGTTGAGTGTTTTCCTAACGTGTGGTGAAGTTCTGGGTTCTAGCCCCAGCTTCCAGGCGGGGAGGGAGGTAAGGAAGGAAGGAGAGAAACCGACACAGCGGTGTGTCCGGCTTGACGGGCACTGTACTTGTTTTCCAGAAGCGGAGAAAGCTCTGGGCCCTGATCTGGAGGTGTCCCTAAGCACTGCTTAACTTTTGGGGGATGAAAGCTCTCGGCTCTGATCGGGAGGTGTCCCTAAGCACTGCTTAACTGTCGGGTGACCTGTTCATTTGTGCATTTCCCAGGAGGATTCTTTAACTTGAGGGCTTTAAAATGTCCTGTCAGAACTGAGGGCTTGGTTTGAAAACACCAGTGTGTGTTATTGAAAGTCCATTCGACTCTCGCTGGGGTTGTGAACCCTATGAACATGAACCTCACAAAGGCAAGCCCCTCCACTGTCTTTTATATGTGGCAGCCGTCACCAGAGTGGAGTGGTTCAGCTTTATGGCACTTAACCTACTCTACAGGCCTTTTCATGCTTTAGCAGAATTAGCTTTTCATTCAGAAGCTTGGAGGGTGCCGAAGAAAACTTATGACCTAAGCTGTATTTCAGTTTTCCCAGTTACGGATGTACATAACCACCCCAGTGCCTCATGTCAGATTCCAGCCTTCTCTGAGTTATTTTGTCTTTAGGCTCTAGTCTGCTTGAGGTCCTGTGTGAGCCACAGGCTACACGGAATGGGGTAAGCTTCCTGCCAGAGCTGCAGCATTCTCTGAAAAAGTGGCCTTTGACCCCAGAGTGGAACTTTAGCTTGAAGTTTTTGTTTTTTCTTTTTGTTCATCTTAAGCATTTCTTGTTTTAAGTTGCTCAGAATCTGTGTTTCTTTGTTAATGAACCTAAAATTGGTTTGCTGGAGTGATTCTGGGAGTCCAGAGCAAACTGGCTGTTGAGTGCGGATAGTGGATTTACTCTCTGGAACCATAATAAAGGTGATGTTGGTTTGCTGCTACCTAGCTGGAACTGTATGTTTCAAATTCCCCTTGATTGGAGTTTTTCTAAGAATGTGCACTTGTAAGGGAATTTGTGAGATGCTTTTATAGGCAGGCATCTAGGGTCTCTTAGCCAAGGAACACAAGGGGACAAAGAAGAAAGTGGAAGCTGACCCAGCATTATCTCTCTGGGCCTCTTCCACTGACCTCGTGTAAGCCTGTTCCCAAGAGCTCTAGGGATGCATTGGTCACTGAAGTCAGTGGATACCCTAAGCCAAGTAGAAGACAAGCAGGGCAGAAAGTGCCCTCCCACCTTGTGAGATGATGAGTAAGTCCATATGTGTGGTAGGTACGTAGTTGTCAGCCCCTGTGGATGTGTGTTCCTGCAGATCCAGATGTACCAGCTGTCACGGCTCCTCCATGACTACCACAGAGACCTCTACAACCACCTGGAAGAGCAGGAGATTGGCCCTAGCCTCTACGCAGCTCCCTGGTTTCTCACCGTGTTCGCCTCACAGTTCCCGCTCGGCTTTGTCGCCAGAGTCTTTGGTGAGCTTCCTCCATGTGTCTGACAGCCAGCATTCTCCTGACAGTGAGCAGCTTGTATTGTCAGCCTGTGGTCGATGTTGGTTGTGTGACTGTCTAGTCAGGCTTGGTTGCCTAGGAGTCCTTATCTTGTGAGCAGGTCAGACCCTGCTCTACACGGTCCCACCCATTAGTCACCTCTTTTATTTTTAAGCACATGTAATCTCATAATTTCAAAGGCTTCTTTTCAGAGCCAAAGAGGATATGTGTGTGTGTGTGTGTGTGTGTGTGTGCACGCAGCGTGCTCATGCATGTGGCAGCTAGAGGTTGGTAACCTTCCGTTATCCCTCCCCACATTATTTTTGAGACAAGGTCTCTCATTGAAGCCTCAGAAAATCTCCTGTTTCTCCCCCTCCAGAGCTGGGATTATAGGCTTGCCCCATGATGCCCTGTTTTGTGGGTACTAGGGTTCCAAACCCAGTCCCTCATGCTTGCATGGCAAGTACTTATATCTCTCCAGACCCTAGGAGAGCGTCTTGAGGGACTGTTCAGAAGGATGGCATTGTGTGTACACTACTGTACATATGCTTTGAATAGACATCTTAAGATTCTACATCCTAAAAGTACGAAACTAGCTTTTTGGTTTTTAAATTTATTTTTATTTGTGTATATGTGTGTGCCTGTGTGAGTAGATGTGTGTATGTGTGTGTGTGTGTGTGTGTGAATTTCCAGGAGGCCGGAAGAAGGTATCCCGTCCTTTGAAAGTGGGGCTACAGGTAATCTGAAGGGACTGATGTGGATGCTCAGAGTTGAACTTGGGTCCTCTGGAAGAAGAACAGCAAGCTCTCCCCACCACTGAGCTGTCTCTCCTTCCCTTAATGCTGGTCTTTGAAGCTAAATGGCTGTTGGTTTCCTCTCCCCTCACCTCCCAGCAGAATGCTGAACTACTTATTACCTTTATTTCCTTCTGTCTGTCCACAAGAACCTTTGGAGACTTTCCCTCTGTGACAGGGATCTGTATCCTTAAAACGACGCCTTTCTGTGTAACTCTTTTGACTTTTATTTTCTAGCGTTCAGGGGGGTGGGGGATCACTAAAGTCAGACGGGTAGTAAAAGCTGTCTTACAGTTTGGCCAGCTGTGAGATTTCATGGCATTTAGACAATATGTAAAGAATAAAAGCCTCAAAGCTGGGTGCTTGCTATACTGACCAAAGGATCCCAGGATGTCTTTCTTGCCAATACTTTCTGAGCTTTAGTTTCCTATAAATTGGAAATGGGGTGGGGGTACCCCGCTCCACCCATCCACCCACCCTTCCTCTCGCTCCTTCAGCTGTGCATGCAGGTCCTGTGAGGACTAGAACTGAGCAGGGGGCGGGGAGAGCTCCTTGTCAGTAGTGTGGAAACAGCTGAGAAGTTGAATTCCAGGGTTTGTGGGAGAAACTGCCGAGGGGGCTGAACTGACCACAGACCCAGCTACAGGGTATGAGTGAGGCACTCCTGCCAGACTGGAGCCGCCGCCTGCAAAGAAAGAGTTCCACTCCCTAGGAGAGCCATCTGAGGCTGCTTACCCTGGTGAAGGGCAGGAAAAACAAACAGCCTCCTCCCTGGAGATGAGAGCCTTTCTGCTGCAGGATAATTTGGTGCTCTGTGCAACACGTTCTCGTGACTTAAACTCTAATAATAAAAGCTGAAGCCAGTTCAGACAGGATGTTTTTCTCTGAAGGAGTGATGAGTCTTGGAGTTTTATATACAGTGTGCCTAAAGATGCCAATGTCTGCAAAATTCCTGGGTCCCACAGCTCGCTGCTGTACTAAGTGAGTTCCTGGCTGGCTCACATCTTAGTGGTCCATCTCAGCCATTGGTCCCACTGAAAAGGTAGTGTTCTCACGGCCATTTCCATTTATAGCAGTGGGGACCAAGCTCCTTGAGCTCCATACGGATCAGTAGTTAAGCTGCATAGTTACTGCCGTTCAGGCTCTTGGGCCTTTCTGGCCTGGGACCTCTTCCATTTTAAGCCTTTAAACCTGGATAAATCGTAAAGCAAGTGAGCCTTTGTTGATATTCTCTCTTTTATACATGAGTAGGAGATTTCTAGTTTGCGAGGTCAGCGAGATGACTCAAAGGGTTTTTGTCACCCAACCTGATGATGTGGGTTGAGTCCTTAGAGCCCACATGGAAGAAGGAGAAACCTGACTCCTGCAAGTTGTCTCTGACCTTCCCATGAGTAGTGCCATGGCACACGCATACAAATACATTACATAAATAAACAAATGTAAAAAGATTCCCAGCTTGCACCTGCATAGCTCCCATATTAATTAGTATGGACAAAGAAGGACATGCAGCTTGAGAGGGCAGCTGCTGTCAGTGTGTGTCCTGTGACCTCATGGTGCTCATACTGAGGCAGATGCAGTCCTCTGTCCTGGATCCCGTGGTCTGTATGGTTTTAGTCTGAGTGGAGCATGGACCTTGAAACACTTGCTCTTGCTCTGATGAGATGGCTCCGAGGTTAAAAGCACAGACTGCCCCTGCAGAGGGCCTGAGTTCAGCTCCCAGCTGTTAGGAATATTTTCTAATACAAGCTCTCTGGCGACCCAAAATAATCCCAATCAGACCAAATTAAAAGATATCCAGGTTTAATTGAACTCCTGTGCTCTTGGGTGGCCCGAGGGGAACCTGAAAGCCGCCAACACGACCACTGGGGAAAAGAGGGAAAACCACGTGTTTATTTGGGGGGGCAGTTTAAATAGCCTGAGGGATTAGTCTTGACCTTTCCTGGGGAGCGGTCAAGGTTCAAGGGGCACAGGGGCAGGGCCTCCAAAGATGGAGGCCGGAGACCGGTATTTACACCAGCAACCTCCTCCAGCAGCTCACAGCCACCTGTAATTCTGGCTCCAGTGGGTCTGACGCCCTCTTCTGGCCTCACAAGCACCTGCACACACAGGCACATCAATAGAAAGTAAAATACATCTGTTTTCTTCACCTTCTGATCACATCTGCCTTTGGGAAAAACAGGAGCTGGCTTTCCTGCAGAGGAGGCAGCTGCAGGGTCCAGCTCTGCATCCTTCTATAGAACGCCCTACTGAGGAGATCAAAGTGGAGCATAAAACTGAGGGATTCACATATGGCACAGAAGCCTTAGGGTGAAAATAGAGTAGGAAATGGGAGTTGTCCTATGGCCAGGGAACCGTCAGCTCTGCAGTATAACATAGTAGCAACAGTGTGCTTTGGCAAAATCTGCCTGAATGGTGATTGTCACATTCGTGATAGGAAGGTAGAGGCTATGACCACAGGATTGCAACCTCCTAGGAGAACGTTAAGGGGAGGGTGGGGTTGTCCTGGACAGCAGTCATGTGGCTGGGAGAGAGATTCCAAATGAGGTCACCAAAGGAAGTTGCACTTGCAGATCATGGGGTTGTAAACAGAGGTCCCAGGTGTGATGGGGCACAGTACCCAAGCTGTGGGAATGTCTTCAAAGGGAAAGTCGTTATTTGTGTTCTTCTCAGCAAGTCCTATGCAGTGTGGTGGGGTCAGCTGAACTTAAGGCACCCTCTATTTCCTGCCTGTTTCTGAATGGCTTGAAAATGCAGAGAAGAAAAGGAAGGGGGAAGTGGGCAGCTGTGCCCCAGCTCAGCTGCAGTTGGGCAGGACCTCCACCCACCCAGCAGTCACTGCCAGCAGGGGCTTTCCAAGGACAGTTACTGTTGTTGACTTTTTTAATTCCCGAAGGCAGATGTGTGAGCATGGGAAGATGACCAAAATAGAAATAGTTGGCCTGGCACAGAGGGGCTGGGTTTTAGGTGACATTTTTTTTTCAGTTACTTACAAATTAGGCTTAAAGTTTTTCAGAGTACATAAAACATTTATCATTTTGTTTGTTCTTTTACAAAACATTTATGTTTAAAATACATCTTGTAAGAGCTGGAGAGATGGCTCAGCAGTAAAGAGAGCTTACTGCTTCCAAGAGGCCTTGAGAGTTCAGTTCCCAGCACCCATATCAGGCAGCTCACAGCCACCTGTAACTCCGGCTCCCGTGGATCTGTTGCCCTCTTCTGGCTGGCACGTGTGTGCATGCACACACACATACATACACAAATTAATAAAAATAAGTCCTGTAGCGCTATTCTCCGTCCTGTCGTTTCCTGCCATGGTGAGGTTTATATGTGGGTGTGTGTTCCACAAGCTAGGCATGTCACGGATTCTCCAGTGACACAGCCTTGGTGTGGATATACTTCCTCTAAGCCACTCCAATCTTGAAGTTATTGTCTGAGCCTCAACAGCCAGCCCTGAGGAGGAAGCAGGGCATCCCATTCATTGCTAGGGCCAGCCTGAGTCCTGAGCAGGTGTGGCGTTTTCAGTAGCCGAGGGCTCCCCATGTGGTTAGCAGTCTCCGGCTGCACTTGGTGACCGTCCCAGTTGGCACCAACTCCAGTCACGTGGCCAGTGACGTAGTAAACGTTTCAGACATCTTGAGGACTAGCGTGCTGAGTAAGCTTACAGAACAGCACCCTCTCTCCAGTGCCTTGTCCAGATGCTGCCCTGACTCAGTTTCTCACCTTTCCAGCGGTGTCCAGCCTTGTTCCAGTTTATGAACAGATCTCACGTGCTGTCATTCTGACTCACGTGGAGGGGCATCTCGGGTAATCTTCTTTGGGGTGCTTTGGTTTGCCTTGGTGTCATGGTTGCACCGTTGCCATTTCTTCACCCTTTCTACTATGTCGCAGCCAAGGGTGGGGTGGGGAGTATCAAAGAAGGAGAGAAACTGAGATTAGTTGGCCCTGGCTTACTTATACTTCTGTTTTCACCTTTTTCTTTTCACTTTATTTCAGTCACTAGGACAAACGTGCCCTAGCCGAGTCACCCAGTAGGCAGTTTTCCTCTCTTCTAGCCCAGGCACTGATGCTCATCTGTACTCGCTCCAGTTCCAGTTTATTGCTTTGTCCACTGCCTCATCCTACTGTATAAATTCAGTATAGGAATTGCTGTCTCTTGCCAACGACCATGAGAAAACACAACAAGAACTGGAGAGTAGTCTCACCCAACTTAAATTCCTCAGACGGAAGACTGGCTCTTGGTGCCATTGTTCTGATGAAGTTCAGTGTGCTTTTGGAATTTTGTACGCCTGTTAAAAGCTTTAAACACCTTTTCATTCTATCTTTTTATTTCAAAATATAATTCCCCATCTACAAGAGTCTTTAGGCTTCACTAGTTGAAAGCCCATTGCAGTGGCTGGAGAGATGGCTCAGTGGTGAAGAGGTCTTATTACACAGACATGAGTCCCAGAGTAATTAGCTGGGTGTCCCAGACATGCTTGTAACCCAACCCTAAGGGGGACCGGGATAGGAGAATCTCTCAGGCTGGCTGCCAGTCTAGACAGGAAAACATGAGCCTTTGCTTCAGGGAGAGACCTTTCCTCAAAGGAATATGTAGAGAGAAGAGGATACTTGATACCCTTTTCTGCCTTCTATAAATGCACATGGGTGTATAGATGTGCACACTCCACACACTCATAGACACACACACACATAGTTAAAAACTGGTCTTTTTAAAACATGTTTTGGCAACTCCTTTAAAATCTTTTTTATGG
This sequence comes from Ellobius talpinus, assembly GCA_001685095.1. Classification (NCBI taxonomy): domain Eukaryota; kingdom Metazoa; phylum Chordata; class Mammalia; order Rodentia; family Cricetidae; genus Ellobius; species Ellobius talpinus. The sequence goes on along the minus strand of LOJH01000027.1, from coordinate 21,562 downwards.
AAAAAATCATAAGCTAATAAAAATTTTCTCAACTTTTGAAGATCTTTTGAATTTAATTGTTTTTTCAGAGTAGAAATTTTTTTTATCTGAACCTGTGACAAAACCTAAGCCATATATTTATCTGTTGTTTTTAATTGTTATTGTTTGCAGTAGTGTCTTGACAACTCTGTCTGAAATAACAGGCTCTTAAAAAGGAAACAAAATTTGTAACTTGGATTCAATTTCCCACCCTTCTACTCGTTAGTGTGAGGAAGAGAGAAGAGAGTGGTATTTTGTCAGGAGCTGGCAGGACTTAACTCTGCATTTCTGTGTCTTCTTAGATATGATCTTTCTTCAGGGATCAGAGGTCATATTTAAAGTGGCTTTGAGTCTTTTGGGAAGCCATAAGCCCTTGATTCTGCAGCATGAGAACCTGGAAACCATAGTGGACTTCATAAAGAACACACTACCCAACTTGGGCTTAGTGCAAATGGAGAAGACCATCAATCAGGTACGGCTGCTCCAGCCTTCCAGATGCACTGAGATCTAGAGTGCCGTCAATCAGGTACAGCCTGCCCCAGGTCTCCAAATGCCACTGAGGTCTGGAGTGCTGTCAGTCAGGTATGGCCTGCTCCAGGCTTCCAAATGCCACTGAGATCTAGAGTGCCGTCAATCAGGTACAGCCTGCCCCAGGTCTCCAAATGCCACTGAGGTCTGGAGTGCCGCTTTCTAAAGAGGAGCTGATTCTGACCACTTTGTGTTTTGGGTGGCATCTTGCTCAGTGCCTGGCATATGGAAGGGACATCACAGATATGCATCAGAAGAAGAAATATCTGAGTGTGTATGTGTGTGTGTAAGTGTGTGTGTTGTGTGTTAATGGCAGAAGGCACCAGGAAGCCAGGTGTGCTAAGAAGGACCAGTATCGGTAGTTTGTTACATGGAGGAGGCTTCCATTCTTGTCTTTTGTTCTTCAGAAATGCAAACTTTTGTAAGGTGCCAGATTTTGTAAAAATGAGTGCTTTGATTTTTCCACTCAGTGGTACTAATTGAAATGTTCAGAAAATGACTCTTCTGTAATCAGTATAAGGTTGATTTCATGAATCTGCTCTGTCTAATCTATTGTTACTGCTGGAAGGTTTTGGCATCTCTAGCATCCATATGCAATAGAACCATTATTCTGAAATGGTGAATGTTTTAGGTAGATTTAGCTGGGAATTACAGCTAAAGCGGAACATGAACAGTTTGGGAACAAAGACTTTTCCAGTAATGATTGCTGCTCTGGAGAAGCAAGATACTTAGTGGGAGTGGGGGAGTCACTACTAGAAGCATCCAGAGGCTGTGTGGCTGAGAGTGTTAATCTGACTTCTCTACAGGAACATAATTATTGGGGGGATCTATTAAATTGTCTTACATGATTGGAACCTAGATAATTTAATTGCCATCTGCATACCGTTGAGCCAGAAAGTCTACTAGTTGTGCAGTTCCCAAAGCCAGGGAAACCAATGATGTGGTCCTAGTCTACAGCAGAAGGTCTGGAATCCTCCTGGAAAATTGTGGGTTAAAGGCGGAAGGAGCTAGAGTCTGGTGTCAATGGGTGGCAGCAGCAGTAACTGTACTTGCCCAGGAGCAGCAGAACTCGGCTTGCTTGCAGGCTGCTCCCCCTTCCCTGCACACCTCCCCCTATGATAGGATCTCACTTTGTAGCCTTGGCTGCCTTTGAATTCACTTATGTAGGCTGGCATCAGCACAGAGAGCTGCTAGGATTAAAGGTTTTTCCACCTTTTGCTCTTGTGTGACTGCCCCACCCCCACCCCCAGCCTCTTGGAGTACTGCTCACATTTAGGACAAGTCTTCCTCTCTGAGTTGTTCTGACACACACCAGTCATCTTCAGAAATACCTGCACAGACACACCCAGCCACGCTCTACTAATCGCCCAACATCCCCCAATCCAGGCACATCAACAAGCAAAATAAACCGTCACACAGAGTGTACTGGAAGGGGTGTCGTCATTGGATCACACTGCAGAGTCAGCAGTCAGCTCTCCTAAGCTTAGAACACGTTCTGTAGATACAAATCTAGATAAGTCATTTAAACACAGATGGTGAGATAAAGCTTTTTTAAAAAAGTAAATGTTTATGTAAGGATTTCTGATCATTCACCCCATAGCTCAGGCCAGGCCAGTGAATTGTAACTAGATACAGCCTGTGATGCTCATCTGCTCTCCTACCTTAGGGGTTAAGTACTGAAAAAAGGTACAAATCTGGCATAGGGTGGGACTTCCTATTGCACATGACCTTGCATCTCTGCACACTGCATGTGCCCATGGTGAGGAGTTCTTGTCCACTCTGTACATATCTTTGGCTAACTGGTTGGCTCCAGGTCTTACCTGCCTGGCACACTCGCTCAGTGTAGACCACTTTTGCTTGCTGAGTCCATCCTTTCTGACAGGTCCTAAGGAATCTATATATCCGCATGAGTTCTTGCAGGCATGACCACATTCCTGAGGACAGAAAGTGGTTATTAGCTGGCCTACACTCACTGCAGCAGAGGGGAGAGGTGAGGTTTCAGGTGCATCTCACCTCAGAGTGCTTCAGCAGCTGCCCACACCACATACCTCAAGATTATATTTGTATCTTAACATAGGATAAACTCTTGGTGCTCTTTATTTCTGATGTTTGCACCAGTTTACTCCCTTCTTAGTCTTTGTTGAATATACTTAGTGACTCACAGCCTCTGAGGTGAGCCCAGAGTCTTGGCTGCCTAGATGGAGTCTGTGTCCCACGAGTACTGACTTCTTGTCTCAGCTCCAAGGCAGGTCATTGATCTACCTCCTGAGTAGAGCCTCAGAGAGAGAGGGGAACAATGGCTGCTTTTCTGTTCCTCCCCTTTTCTGTGAAGAGCTGTACTTACTGGGAGCACTGCGTACTCTGATATGCATCAGGTACCCTTCAATACTGGAAGCTTAGGCTGTCTCTGCACCGGAAGACCCATCTGTATCTGTGCACCTGAGCTGGTTCAGGCAGCTGCTCTGAACTTGACAGGCAGTACTTCCCAGACTCCTTAGCAGACCTAGACCATGACATCCCAGTTTCCATTTTCAGTGAGATTAGGCTTGCCCAGCACCCCATACCCAATGGCAGGACCTAAGTGGGAAAGACCACAGGGTTCCGGGTATTGAGTGTTGGAGCTGACAGAGATTCGTTCATCTGGGCCTAGAAGAATGAGATGTTTCTGGATGGCCAGCATTTTGTGTGGCGGTGTTTTAGATTTTCAGCCAAAGCTCAGAAGGCCTCTGCTGCAGTTCCACAGCTTTACCTTTACAGCAGGTAAAGGGGTGAAGTAGCCATGTTACAACAGAACATTAGCAAGGCGGGCTGTAGTTGGCTGAGCCACATGCCAGAGGCAGACGAGAAAGAACAGAGAGTAGTTAGTTCTAGTGCCAGATGTGTTCAGTGTGGGTGAAATTGACATTGGGAACCCAGGTTTTCATTCCAGAAACAGTCTTGATAGAAAACAGGCCAAGTGCCGTCAGCTTGCTGCCCCTTCCCCTCCAGAGGTGCCTAAGTCTGAACAGAGACGAGAGAGCAAGTCTGAGGTGTGCAGCATGAGATTCCTCAGTGTCCTAAGGAACTCCCAGCTTCAAACCTGGGAAGTCCTCATGGTGGAAACGATGGGACAGCTATTGACTCTGACAGCATGTAGCCCTGTGTCTGGACAGGCTGTGGTGGGCGGGCAGTCCTCTCTGGGGCTATAACCCCATTTCAGTAGATGCCCTTTGTAGACTGCATGAGCAGCTGGGTTCCAGCCGGGCTCCTGGATGAGCCCTGCCTTAGTTGGCTCGTGCTAGGAGCAGCATCAGAGGCATCTCCAAGATTGACTGTCCAGGAGAAGAGCTGTGGTCTCTGGAGCCACTCACCTTCCTCAGTATGGCCTTGTGCTCGCCACAATTGTCAGATGCAAAAGGCTGTAAGCATCTGCTGACCCAGAAAGAGGGCCCTCTGGGAATGATCAGTACTGAAGGGTGTTGTGGGAGCCAGAGGGACAGTCATGTGACCGTGAGTGAGTGCTCTGACTCTGAAGCCCTGATTCAGTTCACAGCAGCAAACGTCAACGGGCTGCCTGGAGAGGCAGGCCTGCAGCCTGCTTTAGTCTCTGTGCTACGGGTCCCAGACCAGCACTGTTGGATCATGTAAGGGCTTGTTACAAGAGGAATCTTGGGACCCACCCCAGGCCTGCTGACTCAGGAATCTGCAGATTTAGGAGAGACCGTGTGGAAGCTGTGCCATGGGTAGTGTTGTTAAGAGAAGTTCCCAGTTGGACCCGACCTTGTGGGGCAGAAACCAATCTTCACAAAGTCCCTGTGTTCAGAGGAGGCTACCACAGCAGGGTGGCTCCTGTGCCCTATCTCGAGCCACTGCATTGGTGGAAATGAGTAGTTTGCAAAAGGACAGTCAGCAGTGCCTCACCAAGAGGGTGGAGTGCCTTGGGGACACGTGCATTACCACTGCCACATATTGTGATAATTAAAGTCAAGTTGACTTCTAGTTAGCTTTATTATCAGTTTGAAGTTTATTTTAGACAGTGTGCCCCTTGTCGCAGATTCCCCCAGCAGACTGCTCCTCTGCCCTGCACTAAGGGCCACTGAGACCAACAGATTGGGAAGGGTCTAGGAAAGCCAGAAAGTATGGTTTGCCAGCCACAAGTGAGTGCCTTCATATATACCATGTTCAGAGACTGCAAAGCGAGACACCAAGACTTCAATAGCAATGAGCCAAGAATATGCGTGTACAAGGAGAGCCATCTAGCAGACACATATCTGGGGACCTACTTAGCTTCATGCGTAACTTAAATTTTTGCATAGCATATAATGCCTTTCCTGCTAGACTAGCAAACCGACTTTTTAACATCATTTTGCAGTGCCAAGGGCACGCAGCATCTGGCACATCAGTACATGCTGGTGACACTGGCTTGATTGTTCCTACATGGGAAGTAGTTTGGCAAGAGGCAGTATGTGCCAGTAAAGTGATCAGACCCTTCTGGTGCTGGAATCCCAACTATTGGAATGCATCCTTAGGAACTGGGCCAAAACACTAGGAGACCCCTATGCAGAAGGAAACTTTCTTAGAGTTGTCATTTGTAATAAAAAAAAAAATAGGAAGTATCAAGATGTCCAGCATTTACTGAGTGGGCTTATACGTTTGTGCTGTGCTGAATTAGTAAAGAACCATAAAGCCATTTATTTTGGTGGTTATGGGGAACATGGCACCACACAAGAAAGCCCTTAGAACATAAAATTAAGTGGAAAAAGTGAGTGAGGAAGGATATTTGACGTTAGTTTTGTTTACGATTAGAAGAAAATGTGCTTCTAATAGTGAAGATGAGAGCATAATAGTGAAGGACACCGCACTGGCATTCCTCCTCTCCATGCTCCCTGCATTCTAACGGTGAAGGACACCGCACTGGCATTCCTCCTCTCCGTGCTCCCTGCATTCTAGTTTTCTTGCTTCGGTAACAAAACTGATAGTGTGTCTTTTTGACAAAATCCTGAATATAAGGGAAAGAATAGTTCCTGCTTTGACAAACAGAAGACAACACTCCTTTCAGCACCAAAATTCTGGAACTTTCCTGAAACCTTGGAGACTGAGAGACAGACAGGGTAGTGGAAGACACGAGGTCCCTGATATTCAAAGCTCACGTGGAATTGGAGAATACCCAAACATGCCACTTTTAGAGGCCATTTCCTGTCCTGGGAACTTTAGCATCAGAGCCCATGTCAGCTTGACATGGGCTGATGGAGTGTCCAGATTAGCTTAAAAGGTGAAGAGACTTACCCTGAATGTGGGCGGCACCATCTCGGGAGCTGAGAGTCGCCCCATCTCTCTCTGCGTCCTGACCGTGGTTGCACTGTGACCAGCCACCCCATGCTCCTGCCACCCCGATGGACTCAGCATGCTTGAACTGAGCCAAAATAAACCTGTCATGCATTCTGACTTTTGTTGAGCATTTTGTCACAGCAATGAGAAAGGTAACTCTCATGGCCCTGGGCTGAGTGGCTTCAGCCCATGGGGTTCCCTCGCCCACTCCCTGAGAAGGGGCTGCACTGGGCAGCAGCACATCTGTCTTCTGACCTCACTGCAGCTCTGTCATTTTCTCTTCAGGAGAAAGTGCAGACACTGCCGCTTGAGTCACTTCCGCACTGCGGGTTGTTTCACACGTGTGGCTCTGTCACCACCATTGCTGTTGAGGGCAGAGACAGCTCAGGCATTGTTTTGTGTTCACTCATGCGTGTGGGTGACAATTGGGGTTGGCTCATTTCTGCATATCTGTGTCAAAAGGATGTTTTCACCAACAGTTCTGTTACTTTGTCGTTCTTGCAACTCTGAAGACGCAGCTGGATTGTAACTTGGACTTGGAGACTGTGCAAGCAGGACATGATTCTTTTGCCACCTTTTAGCCTAGAGTCAGTGTATTTATGAAATAGAATTTGCAGAGAAAACATTCAAGAACTAAAATTTTTGAAAGTCTTGTTCAGATCTGGTTTTTGTTTTGCTTGTTTACTTGTATGTGTGGGTGTTTTGTCTGTGTGCGTGTATGTATGTATGTATGTATGTACGTATGTATGCATGCCACCTGAGTGCCTGATGCCTATGGAGGCCAGAAAAAGGCGCCAGATCCCTTGGAATAAACTTATGGCTGAGAGCTGCCACGTGGATGCTGAAAGTCAGGCTCAGATCCTCTAGAAGAGCAGCCAATGAATGCTTTTAACTGCTGAGCTGTCCCCTAGCCCCTTGAAAGGCTTTTAAGACTTTCTTTTTTTTTGGCCTTTTAGAAAAGGGGTATTGGAACCTATACTTGTTTTATCCTTGGAAATCATTTCTAGATGCTTGTTGTTATCTTCTCTTTGTAAAATCATGACCTCCTCAAAGCTGAATGTCATTATCTTTCATGTGTATTACAATCATGCTGCCAAGCATGTAGGGATGATAGATGCACATTGGCATGAGCACACGTGTGTACAGGTACCTATGCATGTGGAAGCTTTTCTTAGTTTTGGAGCCTGATGATTTTTCTGTCTCTAATAGGTGTTTGAGATGGACATCGCCAAACAGCTGCAAGCCTATGAGGTTGAGTACCATGTGCTCCAAGAAGAACTCATTGATTCCTCTCCTCTCAGTGACAACCAAAGAATGGATAAATTGGAGAAAACCAACAGCAGCTTACGGAAACAGAACCTTGACCTCCTGGAACAATTGCAGGTAGAGCATATTTGCAAAGCAGCTTCCTGAGCCTCCGTGTATAGTAGCTCATTAACTCACCAAAGGCAACAGCAGCCTGGGCTTTCCCAGGACTGGAGGACCTTTCCAGCCCTGCAGCTGTTTGTAGTTGGGATCAGAGGTGTCCCAGGAGAATCGGCCCTTTTATTGTGGAGCAGACAGACTGTCCTTGCTAAGGTCAGACAGTCCTGGAGCTTTCTGAGAGGCTTTTTCTACACTTAGCTTTGCAGGAGACCAGCCCAGAGACCAGCTTAGTCCCAGATGCTGAATGCCAGCAATTGTACTTTGAATAATGATGAGATGGTCTTGAGCTTTCATTGCCTGGGGGTGAGACAAGCTAGGTCCCTGGAGAGATATTAAAGGAGGGGAGTGACATAGAAGTCTATCTAACAGAATCACCTATAACATGTGATAGTTATTTGTAAGTAAGTCTAGTACAAATGCAAAGATTTGTTTATTGGGCACAATTCTCCCCTCTGGAACCTTTCCATCTTAAGTGGGTAAATGCAGGTGAGGACACAGAAGAACTGCTGTGTAAGTAGTACATGCAGAAGGGTGAGGGAATGAGCTTTGGGACACAGTCCAGAGGTGGCCCTTGCAATGGCCCCCAGGTCTGTCCCTCATCAGTGTGATGGGAGCAAAACAAAACCCTCACTGCAGAGTGTGGCCCCTGTCAGTCAAATGGCACTAAGTAGCCCTGTGTTCTTCTTGCTAATAGTATAAATGAGAGAATGTGTCAGTGTTCAGAGATTATTGGAGGGATGTTTTTAAAACAGGTTGTCCGTGGGGTCCCTGAGCTCCATAAAACATGTTCTCCATCCTTACCCAGTTCTGATCTTTCTCCATAAGATGCTGCCACCTTGCAGACTTGAGTTTGTCCATGATGTAAAAGAGGTGGGCATTTGAGTCTGTTACTCATTCCCTGTCTCAAATACCTTCCTCCCAGCAGGCTCTCCCACAAGAGGCCAGTAGACCCTTATTGTAGCACCCAGAAACAAAATGCTTCCCTCACCCATCCTAACCGCCAGGCACCTCGGAAGCCACACTGCTTAATTTGCCCTTACTGGGAATATGTTTACACTCTTCCCCGGAAGTCTTCAGCTGTCACCTGAAGGGAAACCATAGGGGACAAAGAGCCTGCTCTGTCCCACAAGGGCACACTGTGCACGTGGTCATTTCCAGAGGTTGGAAGGCAACAGTGGGCCCCACACACACACATGGACCTTGACAGGAGCACCTCCCACTGAGATCACGTTTGCATTTTAAAGTTTTCTACTTACGACAAGCAGAAGTATATTCTGGGTTCATTTCTTAAGCTGATGCCAGTGTTCATCTTTGGAGTTTTGAAAGCAGTTATATACACTGCTTCTGTGTGAGGAGAGGGCCTCATGACACGCTGCTGAGAAACCTTCGTACTGAAGAAAAGGTCGCAGGTGTCTCCTGAATTCCCTCCTCTCTGAGCCACGTGGCTCCAGGAGCGTCTTATACAGGGCTGCAGGTTTTGTTAGCCTGCTGTAGTTACTGAGCCTGTGCCGGGCAGAAGCTGAGTTGGACATGGCTCTGAGAAACACAGGCAAGGGTAGTTGTATAGTTACTGGGCCCTGAGCTGGTTTAGAGGTAGTTTTCCCATGATCCTCTTTGGAAGTTATGCCTCCTGTATGTATCTCATGCTTTTTGTATGAGAAGCTTTTCAATATGATCTTAAAGTACATTTCTCTCCACCTTGAGTATCAAAATTTACCTGGTCTTTAGCTTGGTTCTGTTCATATCACTGATGGACAGACCAAAGTTCTATCTATCTATATTTTAAACATTTGATGTGACGTGATACAGAAAGACAAGTAATATACAGTGTTGCCTGTTAGTTCTCATGCAGGGGGAAAACACTGGAGGAAAAAAACTAAGAAAGATGGCCTAACAGGGTGGGTATGGGGGGGCATGAGAGGGAAGATGGGAGTAGAGAGGAAGGGGAATAGTTGAGAAGGTAGACATGACCAAAACATAGTATTTGCTTGTATGGAAATGCCACAGTGAAACCCGTTAACATGGACACTTAATGTACGTTAACAATTATGGTTCTTAAAATTTAGGTTGCAAAGGCAACAGTGGAAGGGACTGCATGGGGAAATTATACTGTGAGCCAGGGATATCTTTACTGTCCTCCAGTCCTGTGAGCCAGGGCTATCTTTTCTGCAGCCTTAAGCAGTGTCAAATAAATTCTCAAATGAGTGACACTGGCCCTGCCCACATGCCTCAGGATGCATACAGGCATATAAGGGTCTATACAGAAGGGGGTAGGAGAGAGAATAAATCTGGTAACAGCACACTGTTCACAGTTATATTGGATTGTGCTTTAATTCAAAATATAGAACTTGCATCCGTTGTTTTCAAGTGTGTTGAGCTGTGTTCATGATGTTTTAAGTAGAAAAACAAACTACTAAACAGACCGTGTGGTGTGCTTTTCTTTAAAAGTATGATGTATGTGTGTTCTGTGGGAAAAAGAATATGAAAGATCATACACTAAATATCAGTAGCAACTGTTGGCTGTAAGGGAAACATCAGACACCCTGCACTAGTTTTCTAGTACCTTGAGGAAATAAACATCTAACGGCTAAGTTTAGTGTTCTATGAAGCATATGCAGTCTGCTATCACTTTAAGCCCAAAGGCATTTTTACCTTTGTAAGTAGCACAGGCTATTCGAGTACATGTAAATATATATAAAGGAATAGTAGATTATTGCCAGAAATTATTCCTCACATTTAATAGATTCTCAAACTGTAAATGCCAAATTTAGGTTACTGAATGTATGTCATCTAAATTAGCAGACTAGAAATAATAATTTTTTTCAAAATTTGAAATGCTATTACAGGTTTACTTATAAACTACTTGAGAAATTTCTAAAATTTTCTTTGCCTATTAAACTGTAATGTTCACAGGTTAGCAGAGTTTAAGCACTTAAAATAAACACACGGAGTAAAAATAGGTTGACTCAAAAACAAAGAGTTGTCCAGAAACAAGAGATGAAAGTCTTGATCCTGCCGTTTGCTAGCAGTATGTCAGATGACTTTGTGTGCTGGGCAGTGGCATGGGCGCATTTCCTAGTAATCTGCTAGCTACAGGTGGTCCCCAGCTGAAGGGCCTGTGGGGACCAGATCTTGAGCTCAGACATGCTTTGTTTAGTCTGCTGAGGAGACCTGCCATCTGTGCCATTGGTAAAGCATCGTGCAAATTGGTTCACTACTAAGTCGCATGGGAAATGACTGTGCAAACTAGGAAGTACTCTGTGAGCTACATGGTCGTCAGGACAGAGATGGGCCAGCCCAGCCTGGACCATGGGGAATGTTCTGGAGTGGGAGGTACCACTTAAGGATATGCACCAGGCTTGCCCATTCCCTCTCTGAGCCCAAAGAGCTGCACCTTCCAACCTGTTTCTCCTTTGTTTTTCAGGATTCTGGTGTTACAGCGGGAGCTAGACTTGGAGTCACAGGTTTTCTGTCTAACACAAGGGTTGTCTTGTTCAAAAACAGTTTCCCAAGTTTTGAAAATGAAGTGGGGAATTAGACGTACTATTTCCCCTAACTAAAATAAATGGGACACACAAAAAGGCTGGACTGATAAGGTGGGCCACCCCTTCCTGTCCAGAGTGCTGTCAATGCATCTGGGCACTGAGGAGCAGGCTCAGAAGGCTTGAGTGTAAATTACAAGGTTGGAGCTGCTTCAGTACTCTCAGAGGGCCCTACAGGTCACTAGAGCCGACCACCCCTGGGATGTCTGCCCTAGTGGACAGGAGATGGGAGCTAGGGGTAGCAAAGCACTTCTCTGACCTGGTATGTGCTGGGTGTTAAAGATGTGACCTAAGACAATGCTTTGTCTCCAAGAGAGACCAAGGACTTGTTGTTTACAAGGTTGGTGGTGGCCAGTAAGCAACAGTAGAGAGAAACCTCAGTAGAATACTACTGTTTCTGACTTTTCGTGTCTCAAGGAAAATGCCTCGTTTCCTGTAGTGATGTCTTATTACTCCACGAAAAATAAGAACAACAGATTTGAGGTTAGAGAGTTGTGCCTTACACATGGGGACTGTCACATAGAAGCCACTTGACCATTTGTAAATGGGAAACCAGTTTGTACGTGGAGATATATGGTCGGCTGGGACAGGCCATGCTGTGTGCTTCCATCTGGCCTGCCACAGCATCCTGCGTGTACTCGGATAGAGAGTGGGGGTCCTGTTCCCTCTGTTCTCTGATGCTGCTTTCTCAATCTCCAGAGGAGTCAAACCAGGGAAAAAGATACAGGAGAATGTCACAATGTTTGTAAAAGTCCAGCCTTCCTGCAGCGGAAGCGGGAATAGTTCTTGAATGACCAGAACTGATCATCAGTTGGCTTGTTGCTGCCCAGATTCTGCTCCAGAGGCCCCAAAGGCTGAGTGGTGGCCTTCATAGCCACCCCCTCTTGTGTAATCACAGGCGGGTACTATTCTCATTTCTCCGTCCATTTTCCAGGTGGCAAACGCTAGGATCCAAAGCCTTGAAGCTACGGTGGAGAAGCTTCTAGCCAGCGAGAGCAAGCTGAAGCAGGCTGCGCTAACCCTGGAGTTGGAGCGCTCTGCCCTGCTACAGATGGTGGAGGACCTGCGAGGGCAGGGTGCCCAGCCCAGCACTCAGGAGCCGGACTGTACCCAGCCCGAACCGACAGGTGACTGACAGCTCTCTGGAGAGACTGCACACCACTAATACTGTCTAGGCCTTAATGGAGAGAGACAGAAGCTGGAGGCAGAGAAGAGAAGACTCCTCAGGGAGGAAACTGGCTCACCAGCCCGCAGATGCTTTGCGCTTAGACTTGGAGTTGGGAGGGCTACAGTCCCAGAGTTTTTGTTAGTTTTGGTTTAAATTCACCCCCTTTCCAGTCCTGGTTGTTGTGGCTTTAGATGGCATGGACATGAGTAAATGTCCCTTTATGTTCCCTCCTCCTCCAGAGGCACACTGTTTGAAGAGAGCAAAGCAAAAAGGGCTTGAAATAATTCCTCAGGCAAAAGTGTGATCCTTGTCAGTCTGCAAGGAGAGGTTCCTGTGACCATGCCCTTGGTGTCACCATGAGGTGCAGTGGGGCCTTTGTCTACTCTTGTTATGGAGACCAGAGGTGGCTGTGGGGAAGGACTGAAGGGTTTATTGAAATTGGACATGTTGATCGTTACCGACTCCACAGTCGCTCCCACGGGTACTGAAGAAGCTCGTCTTTTACCCAGTGTTTTAATATGTTTTTGCTCACCCTTTCAAGTCCTGGTAGATAAATGTTTCATAAAGAAATCACAGTTTTTAGACTCCCTGTTCTTGCTAGTGTGTGAACTATCGCTATGGGGTCTGAGATATTTATTTGTGACTGTTTCATAGCCACACTATAGGGTCACTTATTTATTTTTGTCTGTGGGATGATGTACCACAGCCATGTCTTCCTTTGAGTCTTGACCCCCTTGGAACTCTGATTCCGCCTAGGAGTAGAGCACATCAAGATTTCAAGGGGCTCCTAAAATTCTGAAACATTGCAGAAGAACCCCGGCTGAAATTGCAGTCAGATGGATGGCAGCTGACAGTTTTCCTGAGGTAGGGTGCGTGTTTTGAGAAGCACTCAAAATACAGTGACCCCTCCCTTGGGATGGCGAGAACCCTGTGCCTTCGGGCAGAGTGCTGCTTACAGTCACCCTGCTTCCAGCTGGTCCTGTGGAGAGCATCGCCCGTGTGCACAGCAAGCTTGGAGAAGAACCACGGGCACGGGAAGCCTCCTGAGTATTGAAATTGGTCCTGCCTTGGGCTCTACCACTCGGCCCTCCTGTTCCACAAAAGTCTTGCAGCTCTCTTGGTAGGAAAGGAGCCTTTTAAGCCTGGGGTGAAAGGAGGGACCACCATCCTTGGTGTCATTTGGTATCTCCTTGCTATTTCAAAGGGACACCAAATGGCAGGTGGTACTGAAGACTCCCTCCAGCTCTTGGGTCAGGGGAAAGTTGTTCTCTCCACAAGCAACATCAACAGTCCCATTGCCTCTCTTCCAGGAGGCTCCACCAGGGGTAGTTAGAGGAGGCAACTGTGGGGGCTTCTTTCCACATTGTATTTTATTATTTGAATGTTTTAAAATGTTAAGTTTTGGACATATTATTACTGTTCAAAACATTGACTCTATAATAAGAAACAAGAAAGCAATAAAACCGGTAATTCACACTTGTGTCTTCATGGCGTCCGTTTTCAAACTCTGAGTTTTGGCTTGGCAGCTAGGAGTGAACGTGGCTTAAGTGTGCATGTCACCTCACCGCTAGCAGTCATTTTTGAGACATTAGCTCTCCCTCCAGTATCAGTGCCCAAGTATCCATGATGTTGGGACACCTTTCCCTAGGGCTATGCATGCTAGCACCAAGGCAACTAGCTTTTCCCGTTGTGTGGACACCATCTGTCATTCAAGACTCTGTTCGGCCAGAATACCATTCTTATTAACTCCTAAGTGAACCTATAGGTATAGGTTGGACATAGTCACAGCTGGAGACCTAGCAAGGAGAGAAATACACTGAGGCAACTCATGTCACTATGAGCAATCTCAAGCAAACCATTAAATCAAGGTCCATGTTCAGTTTCTATCCCCCTGCACAACTCCGTACCTGCATGTACACTTGGAAGTTGTCCCTCTTTTGATACCATTTATGTCTTGGACACTTGTGTCAACCCCTCAAGCACCACTGTGTAGAACCTGAGTGGCACTCTGATGGGGATCCTGGCCTTGGTTGTGTTAGGAAGCAAATTAGAAAATAAGAGTTGTTAGTGAAGTCAGCTGAAGTTGTTTGAAAGCTAAGGATGAAGTATAGTTTTTATTTTGCAGTTTAGGTTTGAACCCAAGGCTTCATGCATCCTAGGCAGGTGCTTTCTCACTGAGCTTCTCCTCCCAGCCCTACCCAGTGTTCTTAAGGAGAATAATGAGAACTTCGTTGTTTTCTCAAGTTCTGCTTAATTTGCTCCCCTTCGCTGCAAGGAAATGTTTCTCTGTTTAAGACTAAGTAGCACCTATATGTGAGTATAAACATAAAGACACTTAGGAGGTAGTTTGAAAGGATGTTAATCCTGCTAAGTAGCAGCCTTAGGTTGCACTCCTGGACCTAATACCTCTTCAATAACTGGTTTTAGACAAGGTTTACAGTTCTAGATGAGGATTTCCTCTTGTACAGTGGGCCTCAAATCCAAACACCGAGTGGTTGATTATCCCCATAGCAGTCCTGCCACTAGTGCTCTAATAAGCTCATCTTGCCAGGTTGATATAGCTCGTAGGATTAGGTTAGACCACTGATGCCCTTACCCTCCTTTCCTGGCAGCCTCCTTCATAGCACCTTCTTGCCCTGAGAGCTAGCCAACAGGGAGGATGTTTCCAGTTCAAGTCCAGTTTGATATCTCTATCTTGCATCTAAGGTGTGTAGTGTGTGTCTTCAGCAATAGGGTCTTACCAGCTGGTTCTGTTGGGTAATGGCAAAAGCCTGTATTGTTTGGGAGCCTCTGGGTGTTTCCCAACCAGAAACTACAGCAGAAAGATTGTTAAAAAAAAAAAGGTAGGGAAAAGGTTTGTGAAATGTCGGCTACACCTACTGACTTGGAATTCACACAAATTGGGTCTTCCTAATAGTTACAGAGAAGAAAGGAACTCAGTTATTGCTGCCCCATTAACAACTAACAGGCTCTGGGAAAGGGAAGGCATAATAGCCAGCTTTATACCTACAGTTGAGCCCACCAGGCTCTGATGCTTAGTTCCAATTCAGGATCACACAAACAGATGTAGGGACATTAAATAAACTTCAAAAAAACAAGTATATATGATAAAGCGATTCCTAAGGAAGGGGAAGTGGGAAGGAAATAAGGGATGGGTGGAAAAAACCTGAGCATATTATGCAAATACATAAAGTTGTGAAAGAACAAGATCCAATAAGAAAAAGAAATGGAGGGGCCAGGAGGGAATAGGACAGAACATTTGGGTTTGATAGATATAAAATACCTTGTATATACACATGAAAACATCAAAGAATGCATTTTAAGTATTTTCTTTAAAAAAAATCCTAACCAATTGTAAAAGTTTTCCAAGTTTATCTGAGTTACACCCTCCCATGATTCTTGCCAAAATATGACTTAAACAATGAGTCCCTCCCAAAGCCCTTCACAAGTCTTCCCTTAGTACTTTCTCAGTAAATGTTTGTTGGGTTCAGCTTCCTTGGAGACCTCTGCTCTGGACGGCAAACTGGGGGAGTGGAAGAAGGTCCTAGTCCTTGGGTTTTTGGTTTGCAGTTTATTTGTTTTTACCATCTAGATACATGAGTAACATGTCTGGGTTGCAACTCTTTTTTATAAGTTACAAGAAATTCATGGTTCTGGGCCTGAAACAAGCTTTGCTATGCAGAGCACTATACGTGCATGTGAGAGAGAAGTGGGGGAAGAGAGAGACCTAGAAAACAAAGCTGTGAGTGCCCTGTGCCCCACTTGCACCCCTAGTCTCAGCACTTGACTACTACCATGGCCGTTCTCAGATTCTGGACAACCAGGCATGGCCATGGATAATCAACCTTATTACCTTGTTTTTATGTTACCTATGCTAGCCTCGAACTCATGATCCTCCTGCCTCAGCCTCATGGGGGATGAGATGACAGCCCTATGTAGCTATACCCAGCTCATCTTCCTCACTCTTCTGACAGTAATTTCTTGCCTTTGTTTTTCTCTTATTCCGAGTTTGAATCTATGTTGACCAATTTTGAGTGTTTCCTTCCTGCTCTGGAAACTCTTTCTAAATCCTGTGATCCTAAATAATGTCTCTAATTTCTTTTGAGTGTGTGGAAAAGCTGGCTTTTGTCTACTGTTAAGTTGAGCCTGGGGTTCTCAGCACCCTTGACGTGATACCATGATGGACCATTCGGGGAGGCTGTGTATTAGGGAAGTAGAGGCAAGTTCATTTGGAGGGTCAGTAGCTATTGTTAGAAATACACAACTGTTGACATGAGTCCTACATTATGTACTCAGATCATCTCAGTGGGTTGTTTGCTAGGCAGGGTAAAATCTACTTTTTCACCCAGGATCTTCCTTCTATAATGAACACACACATACACATATTTAAAGAATAGATTTGAACTGCTCTACATCCTTGGATATGACTACAGGTACAAAGTATGACTGCTTGCCTGCTCACTCACCCCAACAATGGTTAGGATGCCCTCACCGTGTAGCACACCTGATCTTGGGACTACAAGGTGGGTGTCTGCCGTCATTCAGGTTTTCATCAAGTGTTGTAGGTAATCAGCACCAATCACCCATGGGGTGGGGGCTGCCTATACAGAGTGATCAGAGAAGGCTCAACGGTGCTGGTGTTCAAGGTGACACTGGAAGGAGAAGAAAAGGAACCAGCTAATAGAGTGGGTGTGTCCTGGGCAGCTGATTATTAGTGGGTGGAGTCCAAGTGATGCATGATTATGCCGTAGCTTGAGTCACATGAACCAAGTCCTTTCAAAGACTCTAAATCCACCACTACTATGAAGCCTGATGTCCCCTCCCCTGGATTCCTTTGCTCAATCCTAGTGTCCAGCTTGACTGTACTGAGTGGCAGAGAGCCTTGGGAAATGATGAAGTCCTGAGGGTTCCACTCACGGATGAGATCACTGTCTGTCTATTTCTGTCGCTGTGATAAAACACTAACTGAAAGCAACTTGGGGATGAAAGGGCATATTTTAGCTGACACTTAGGCATCTCAGCCCATCACGAAGAGAAGTCAGGACTGGAGCTCCAGGCAGGAACTGAAGCCCAGGCCATAGAGGAATGCTGCCAATTTGTTCCCCGTGCTTGCTCAGTTTGTTTTCTTTTTTCTTTTTTTTAAAAGATCTTATTTATTTATTAAGTATACAATATTCTGCCTGCATGGATGTCCACACCAGAAGAGGGCACCAGATATCACTATAGATGGTTATGAGCCACCATATGGTTGCTGGGAGTTGAACTCAGGACCTCTGGAAGAGCAGTCAGTGCTCTTAACCTCTGAGCCATCTCTCCAGCCCTCAGTTTGTTTTCTTAAACAGCCCAGGACTCTTGACGGGGACCAGTCTTAACAAAAATACTACTTGCCAGGGTAGGGGCTTAGGGATCAGAAATATAAGAGTATGAAGATGTGAAAATAATGAAAACAGAAAACATGAATAGTACCGGGAGGGAGTCCCAGTGAATACTGAAATCACCTGCATTTAATTTCCAATTGCTTAAAATACCCCGNTCTGGAAGAGCAGTCAGTGCTCTTAACCTCTGAGCCATCTCTCCAGCCCTCAGTTTGTTTTCTTAAACAGCCCAGGACTCTTGACGGGGACCAGTCTTAACAAAAATACTACTTGCCAGGGTAGGGGCTTAGGGATCAGAAATATAAGAGTATGAAGATGTGAAAATAATGAAAACAGAAAACATGAATAGTACCGGGAGGGAGTCCCAGTGAATACTGAAATCACCTGCATTTAATTTCCAATTGCTTAAAATACCCCGACCACAAGCGGTAGGAGTAAGATTAAAAAAAAACTGCATTAACATGACACAAGGAAATGAACAAACCAGTTGAGGGTCACGGGCTACTTTCGTGGTTAAACATTCTGTTGCTTGAACAAAACAAGTCACACTTACACCTTAGACCAAAGCATTCTGTAGGCAAACCACTCCCTGGGTGGAATCCAAAGTTATCCCTGTAAGGGAACTGGAACCTTAGTTGGATCCTTAGGCTTTTGTTTGAGGTAAAAACATATCTACTTCTCTATTCCTGAAATACAAGGTCTAGTTATTAGCCACACCCATTGACAATAACCTTGACAACAGAATTCTCTGGTTGAAACCTTGGTGAGACCTTTGTTTGAGGTAGAAACACAATAACCTTGAAGGAATAGAGGTAAGTTCCAACTCTCTGACCTTTGGTCAAGGTGGAAATAGGCTCACGTGTTTGGCCCTCCACAGACTTGCAGTCCAGGGATGGCACCTCCCACAGTGGGCTGGACCCTCCCACTTCAATCATTAAGAAAATTCCCACAGGCTTGCCTACAATGCATTTCTTATGGTAACATTTTCTCTACTGAGGTCTTCTCAGAAGACCCTAGCTTGTTCCAAGTTGACCAACAAAAACTAGCCATGACAGTGCCCTTATAAAAGGCTCTTGAGAGCTGCCTTGCCCATCTGAAGATGTGCCCAAAGGTGCCTAGGAGGTACAAGCCCAACCAACCTGTTGTGCCTTTTGGAGGCTCTACCTCCAGAACTGTACACAGTAAGTCCCAAATGTTTACTAAATTACCTAATCCAAGCTTCCAACAGGCTTAGAAGCCCATTTAACAGATGCCAAGAGAATACCAGTATTTTTTAAGGTAAACTTTCGTAACTGTATATGTTTAGTTACTATTTTCTTGCTGTGACCAAACACCATGACCAAGGCAACTGATAGAAGAGTTTATTTGGTGTGTACAGTAGTTTCAGAAGATTAGAGTGTAATGGTAAAAATAAAACAGCATGATTCCTCGAGGGGCTGCAGCAGACCCCAGGCAGGGAGTTACATGGCTGGTGAGAGACCTTGGCGGGTCAGCCAGGCCCACAAAGAGCCATGGCGGGTGAGAGACAGAGACAGCCATGCAGAGTGAGGTTGGATAGTTATTTAGTGGGTTGTGGAGAGGAAAGGGAAAGGGGAAAAGGGGGAAGAGCAGAGAGAGAGGCAGAGAGAAAGAGAAGCAGAAAGTGGGGAGAGAGGAGAAGAGAAGCTACTTCTTTGGGAGAGAGGCAGAAAAGAGTTCACAGGCTAAAAGCAAAAGGAAGATCCCCTTGCATCAGTGGGGGGGTGGTTGTGTCTTAAAGGGACAGGACAGACTATTACATAGAGTCCATGACCATCATGGCAAGGAGTGGCAGGCACGTAGGCATGGTGCTGGAGCAGTAGCTGAGAGCACCTATCTTGAGACAACCACAAAGCAAAGCAGAAAGAGACATTGGGAATGGTGGAAGTCTTTTGGAACATCAAATCACACCCCAGTGACAGACCTCCAACGAGGCTACACCTCCTAATCCTTCCCAAACAATTCCACCTAGGGACTAAGTATTCAAATATATGAGACTATGGGTGCCATTCTCATTCAAAACACAATATTAGCCCATAAATAGAAACTATAAGTTATTTTTCTGGTTCCATTGAGTGTTTAAATGGACACAGGAAATCTCTCAACTTAGCATAGGCTATGAGGAAAGATGAGTTAGTGACATGGATATTGTTGATCATTCCTGGTGGCAGGTCACACTATTGCTTGCCTTACCATGGCAGGGTCTTCAGGTCTTATATACAGGCTGTTGACAGAGCCCTGTCCACTTCATGATGTGACTAGTAGTATAGCACGAGGAATCTAAGCCTCGGGAAGACACACCTTATAAGACAGGAAAACTCAGGCGTGATTTCCTGGCATGGGGGGACGGACTATCCAAATTTCATTACAGATCACTAAGAAGATATGAGCAAAAGCTCCCCAGATGCTTTCCATACTATTTCAAAATGAGTTGACAGTGGCAGAAAGCAGTATTGAAAAGGAGAATACAGAAGTTTTTGAAGATCACAGAGCTATCTAAAATTCCCAGCTTGTTCAATGAAGTAGGAAGTGTGTGATGGTTAACTTTATCAACTTGACAGGCCCTAGGATCACCTGGGAAGAGAATTTCAGTGGGGGATTTGGTTGGCTTCTGGGCTGACTGTGGGGGACTATCTTAATTAGGCTAACTGATGTGAAAAGACCCAGCCCAGTGTGGGCAGCACCATTCCCTAGGAAGGGATCCTGGACTATGTAAGAACATTGACATTGAGCTGAGCACAGTTCTCTTGTTCCTGGCTATACATGCGACGTGACCGGCTGTCCCAAGCTCCTGCCACTATGACTTTCTTGAAGTGATGAAAAACAACCTTGAATTTGAAACTAAAATAGATACCTTGTTCTCTGAGTTGCTTTTTTTGTCAGGATATTTCTCATAGCAACAAATAAAACTAGAACAATAGCCAGCGGTGTAATCATGGCTCATTGACCTTGGGGACACTCTCGTCTGTGGACCGTGGTGTTCTTAGCAGATGTTTCTTTAATCCTTGGCACCCTCTAAAGAAGCCCCTGGAACTTCTCAGGTAAACTTGTGTTTAATCGAATGCCAACTGCACAACTAATCATTGGATCTTATTGTGACTTGACATAAATATTCAGGGCTAAATTGGCAGCCTTCCCACCAGTCAGTGTGTGGGCATTTGGTTCTAACCCATGACTCATTCTGACTCTATCCACTTTTTACTTAAATCCGTTGAATTTGTCATTTGATTTATTTTTCAAGGATGGTTTCTCACTATATAGCCAGGGCAGGCCTGATACTCCCTAGGTAGCCCAGGCTAGCCTTGATTAGTTTATGCTTTAAATATATGCACCTCAAGATATCAGGAGCAAAATGAAACTCAATGCCAGTAACAGAAGGAATATGCTATAGTTACAAGCAGAGGCCTGGAGTCAGCTGAAACCAACCAGGGTGTGTAAAATGGAAGGAAGTGATTTGCATGTTTCTTTGTGGAAAGCACAAAGTTCTGAAGCTGAGGGCACATTAGCAAGCAGTAAATATTAGTGATCGTTGTGTTCCGATACCATAAACCAACTGCATCGATACCATAAACCAACTGCATCTAGTCTTTGACCTTGAAATCCTCCCACCTCAGGTATAAACATTTGAAATCGAGATCTTTAAGAATCATTGTTATGAGTCCCTAAGATCAGTTTACGATAGGCCAGTGTAACTGTTGCTGAGAGTGCTTAGGCCAAACATTTGATGTGCTGTAGGACACCATTCTTAGATGTCAGCAGTGCTTTGAGGACAACTCTCACAATAGTCAAATCTTATTAAAACCTCAAGCTCCATGGTAGTGTCCTGCGAGTGCTTAAGCGAGCAGAACCCTGATGGTTGTTCTCAGCCCCAGTTATGCATTAGAATCACCCAGAAATCTTTTTTTTAAGAGAGGTCCTCACGTAGTCTTGCCTGGCCTTAATGCAATAGGTAGCCAAGGCCATGCCATTTGCTTATCTGCCCAGCACAGACTCAAACTTCTGATCCTTCTGCCTTCAACTTCTCAGCACTAAGATAACATGGATGCTGCTATGCCTGGTTTATACAGTATTGGGAACGGTGCCCAGCGCTTTGCGCATGCTAGGCATGCGCTATAAACTGAGCTACACACCAAGGCCAGCTGGACTGGGACTGATGGAGTATGTGATCAATCTGGACTCTC
>LOJH01000026.1:86341-99501 GCA_001685095.1 Ellobius talpinus | reverse complement strand
GAGAGAGAGAGAGAGAGAGAGAGAGAGAGCTTGCATTCTTGCTTTTCTGCTCCTGTGATAAGCACTAAAAGCTTGGAAGGACAAGGGTTTATTTGGCTTACATGTCCCGACTATAGCCCATTATTGAGGGACATCAGGGCAGGAACTCGAATGCTTTTTTTGAGTTCCTGCCAATCATATGCCAGGAACTGTTTCACCAGCCTGGGTACTGTAAGAGGCAAAATACAGTCCTTGCCTTTTAGGTACCTAAGACAAAAACAGCCCCCTTTTAGCGCTGGAAGGCAAGGTGGCTGGAGCTAGCAGAGGTAGGACCTGAGAGCTTGGGGCACATTGGGAAAGGCAACCAGCTGAGGCTCTCAAAGAGACAGAGGTCAGAGAGAGAGAAGGGGCAGAGACAAAAACCATGGAGGAAAGTTACTTACTGCCTTGCTCCTTTTGGCTCACACTCAGTCCCCCCTTTTTTAAATTAATTTACTTTTATTTTATAAACATTGGTGTTTTGCCTGCAGGTATGTCTGGATGAGGGTGTCAGGCCATCTGGAAGTGGAGTTATAGACAGCTGTGAACCGCCATGTGGGTGCTAGGAATTGAACCTGGGTCCTCTGGTAGGACCCAGTGATCTTAACCATTGAGCCATCTCTCCAGCCCCCTTAGCATCCTTTCTTATATAACCCAGGACCATCTGCCCAGGGGAGGCACCACAATGGGTTGGGCCTTCCTGTACAAATTAGTAACAAAAACCATCCCACAGACCTGGACACAGATAAGTCTGATTGAGGAAGTCCCACAACTGAGACTCCCTCAGATAACCGGACTGTGATAGTTGACAGCTTAAGCCAACCGGGGAAGGTTTCTGTTGAGAATGGTGCCGAGGAGGAAGTCCTTCCCTGAGCTTCTGACGCTCAGCTTGTCACTCATACACCAAGATTAGAGACCACTGCAAGGAGAATGTTCTGGAACACTAGCACTGGCCACGGGATTGAAGAGCATCATTTGTGCCCCTCAGTTTTTGATCTCAGTCTGCCAGAGGGCTCCTCTGGGTTCCCATTTCAGATCTGGTCTTTCATTCTGGCTCTATGCATCCGAAAAAGCTTTGTTTGCTGACAGTCCTCTAAGCTTTCCACTTACCACGCTGTCTCTACTGATGGGTGTTTGGTGGATGAGAACTTTGTTATCTTCTTGGCTCCTAGCTATGGGTGTCCTGAACCTTGCAAAGGTGAAGGAAGTTTGTGGGCTGTGGTAAAGAATGGGCATAAATACCTCAATGGGAAGTAGAATGGAAAGATGCAAGAGCGGGAGATGGGGCCAGAATGCATCCTGAGTATCTGTCTATCCCCACCAAAGCTGCTGGGCAGCTTCTGTAGAAAGCAACCTTGAAAGCAGTGGGTAATGCCTTCCTGGGTACCTACTGAAGACTCTAGAAGTGTGTGTGTGAGCCAACAGGTCTTCAGAGACCTTGAGAGAACATTGCCATGGGGTTCAGTAAGGAACCAAATATCAACCAACCCCACCTGGACTTTTCCTACTCAGAGCCTAGGAAAAGCCACTGCAAACTTCAGTGGAAGTTCTGCAGGCATGGAGGCGGAGGATGGCCAGGGCTGCAACAGGCCAGAATGACACAAAAGGAGACACCAGTCTTCACGTGTGACCAGAGGACTCAAATATAACAGATGAAACCAAGAGACAAAGGGATGAGTTAGTCCCGGGGTGGATGGTGCATCTGGGCAGTCTGGGGCTACCTCCAGAGAAACACACACTGTAGTTGCCCTCAAGTCCCGGGATCCCAAGGCTAGCACCAAATAACTAGTGTAGCAAAACAATGGCTAACTTCTCAATGCTGGAGACTTAAGCTTGGAGAAGTCATGCCTCTGGGCAGTTTGGAAGACAATGAGGGACTTCAGAGACGTGTCTGAGAAGAATGAAAGGATAATAGTGAGCCAAGCATAGGAGTCCAGGAGAAAATGAGGAGCCCGTCTGGGGAGGTGGGCAGGAAGAGAGGACAAGCAGCCAGAAACAAGGCTGAAGCATCATGTTCTTTTGCTGCTGATGGATGGATGGACAGACGAATGGATGGGCAGACGGATGGATGAACTGATTGGGGGGCAGTGTCCTGCTACATATCCCAGGCTAGTATGGAACGTGCCATCATTCTACCCCAACTTTCCAAAAAGTCAGTGAGATTCCTGTCACTTTAATGTGTTGGTTCTCAGCCTTCCTGATGCTGCGACCCTTTAATACAGTTCCCTATGGTGTGACGACCCCCAACCATAAAATTACTTCATTGCTACTTTATAAATGTGATTTTGCTACTGTTATGAACCATAATGGAAATATCCATGTTTTCTGATGGTCTTAGGAGACCCCTGTGGTTGTTTGACCCCAAAGGCGTAGTGACCCACAGGTTGAGAACCATTGCCTTAATGACTACAGATTATTTGAATTGAAGGTATGTTTTATCTCTGGCCTTGTCCTCCTAAGGAAGGAGACTCAACATGCCGTGCAGCCCAACAACCCACAGCTTAGAAGGACATTCTGGACTGTCATCTGAAAACAGGACCCTGATCCGGGGATCTGTGAAGGCAGCGGGGTCTCTCCATGTCCTTTGAACTACTGGCAACATCTCTTGGACCTTAACGCAAGGGGTACGTTCACCTGTCTGTGATCAGTGCAAGGCTGATGACTCTGTGGCGGGTTCCTTGGCTCTGGGGCTGGCACTGCAGCAACCCAGTGTGACAACACAGTCGCTCTCAAGCTGATCTGGGGAGCTGATTGCCAGCTATTGACAGCTTTGATGAATAAAAAATGGGAAGCCGAATTAATTATTGCTTATGAAATGCAGATTGTTTAGTAGACAAATATCTCTCAAATCTTGGGGCCCACCAGGGAAGATCACAAGAGTAACCCATGGTAATTAAGGAGATTGAGGTTGATGAAGGGGTCTCAAGAGCCCAACTACATACTGTGTGACTGTCTGTCCTACCTTGCTTTCTCTGTCCCTAGCTGTCTTGTGTCTTTCTCTGCCTCTGCAGAGCTTTTTTGTTCCATCCAGTACTCTGACCTCCCTGATTCCATGCTTTCTCTTCCCTTGGTCATGGTCTCCTTTCCCACTCCTCTTCTGTTTCTTGAGCTTCTGGCCTTTGGCCTCTCTGGTGGCCTCGGTGTGTCCTGGCTTCTCTGAGGCCGTTTCTTTGATGATCTCTCTCTTTCTCCCCCATCCCCCATCCTCCCTCTCTGGGTTGCTGATAGTTCTAGGATTCTTTCAGCTTCTCCAAAAATCAGTGTTAGGGGTTTTGTTTAATTACCTTGCCTTGTTGTAGGGGTAGAAGGCCATGTCTGAAGACTTCTTCTCTCTCCCGCCCTTTGATCTATTAGACAGGAGGTTTTAAGGGACAGGGGCTGTCTGCTCACTTCTATGTCCTCCATGCCTGCTTGGCTGGCTGGCCTGTCCCTAGGGTCTCTGCACTGCTATTCTTTTGCCTGTCCAGGTTTTCACACCTCCACGTCTCTCAAGGCTACTGTTTGTTGTCTGTTCCTGGTTTTCTATACCTCTACCATCTCTTCCTCCCACTAGCATCCACTATCCTTCCTCATGTCCTCTGTCTGTCCCAGCCCACCCTCCCTTTCTCCATCTCTCCCCTCTTTCTGCAGTGTGAGCTGGGGCTGGAGGTCAGCTATGCTCAGCCCAGAGGCCAGGCCACGCCCAGACTTCCCCCTATGCACTATGTCTTCTTGGGCCTTTCTTCAGTCCTCTTCAGAGCTTTACTTGCTTGGAAGTGAACAGTCTTGCCTCCTGAGTAAGAGAAACCCCCTCAGCTGCCGGTTCCTGACCCTTCCCTTCCCCAACAAGATCAAGGGCTCTAAGTCACAATGCAGGGCAGCAGCTGCAACTGACCCACTCCTAGCTGGGTTGAGGGGTGGAGTCTACTTTTTTGCCTTGCTTAGGCTTAAATTGGAGAGAAACGAAGCTGCGCCTTGATAGAATCCATCTCTAGGGACCGCCTTTCTTCGCTTTAGCCAAATAGCCTGTAGGTGTCCAAGTCTGGGAAGGGGTCAGCTCTGGATGATAGTACCTGTGGGATTTTCACATCTATACTCTCAAAATAAAAGACTGGAGTTTGGAGTCACACAGGCAGGGATCAAATGCCAATTTAGCCACTGACCTTCAGCCTCTGTCTTCACACCTATAAGTAGCGAGCAGTAGCCTTTGTCTTATAGAGTGATGTGTGGATTGTGATCTTCCATGAGAGGCACGATGCCTTGAACCATTAAAATTCAGCAAATGGAAGTAGAGAGCCACAGGAGGCAGGGGACAGACAGACACGTGAGCTTTTCTGCACAGGATGGGGTGTGGCTGCCTACTAATGGCAGCCTTGAGCCTCTTGATCAAAAACCACCCAGAGAGAGCATTCCAAAGAGCCACAGCTTTTCTTTGCCATTGGCTCTCAATCTCTGCCTCAGAAATGACTCTGCAAAACTCCCAGACAGATGGCATCCTTCTGGAACTTCTCTAGGGGCAGACACGCCCAGCCTTCCCCTTTACCCATCTTTAGCTCCCCTTCTTTCCCAGGCAAGATGTGTTTCCTGGCGGATCACCCCAAGGCCTCTTGCTTTTCACACAGGCTTGTTGGCTTTAGAAAGGGCTTCGTGACCCTGGAGAAGAGCTTTCCCGCTGCTGGCCCCCCAGGTGGCCCTTCTGCATGTGCCTTCTGGACAGAGCATTCGAGTTTCTCCACCCCCACCCCCTCAATAAACTACAGGATGGGAAAGATGCCAGAGAAGCTGCATCTCAGAGCTAAGTACTCACTCAAAAATATCTCCAAGGCCTTTTCCAATTTCCTGGAAATTGATAAGTGTTTCCAGGATTCAGATTTTGTGACTGGGTGGTGCCCGGCCCCTGCCTGTCTCTCCTTTCCTCTTTCTAGGTGTGCCAACCCCGTATCACTGCCCCCAGGAAGCCAACCCGCCTTTGGGAGGCTCTTCTTCCCACCCTGGGGTGGGGGGGGGCACTCTTCTCCCTCCTTGCTGTGGTCCTGGGGAATTTTGGCACCTGCAGATGCTGGCGGAGCTGGAGGGAGGTGTGACTTGCTTCCCAGCCTGCCCCACATGACTCACCACCTGCCTTCGAGTTTCTCTCCCCATTCTTACATAATCCTGACTTCAGGATTAAAAATACTCTGCCGAGTACCCATCCATCTGTCACATTCCTTCTCTAAATATGTGTGTGTGTGTATATATATATGTAGTTATACATATATGATCTTATTTTTAAGACACGTTGGAAGGAGTACTTCCATCACTCGCACTGTAGAGAGCGGGTTTCCGAGTCAGTGCTGGCTTCCTGCAGAACAGCAGTCCTGGGGGAGTGAGACTTCCCGAACCTCGAGGATTGCAGTCTGTTTTGAGTAGGTTTGCCTTAGTCAGGGGACGAATCCTGGGTACCATCCGGCTCCATCTCAGAGCAGCCAGGGCTGACCTTGCATGGTGTCTTCTGTAGCCTGCTAGCAGAAGCCCGGCTACCTGGACTAATATAAGGCCAGAGTCCAGACCCCACCACCACTGTGGCCCCCGCTTCTTGTGCTGTCACACAGCTCACGAGCCCCTCCCACCTGGTCTCCATGTATGGCCCCTGGCCTGAAGGAAGAAAGAGGAATGGGGCTTATTCCTGGTCTCATCATCTTCGTGATTCAGCCAAGTGCCATTAAGATCTGGATGGGACAAACCTCATTTAACTCACTCACTGGCTCGCTGGCTCACTCACTCACATGTTCTGCATGTGTACACTGGGCACTGGGCACAGCTGGAATGATTGGCAGGACACCATTCACTGAGAGGGTGCAGTGAGGGAGGGAAACCATGGGTGTTCACTAGAAAATGTACAGTCACGAGGTCTGGGACTAAACCCAGGCTCTGACAGGGGCCAGGTATGTAGCAGAGCTTGTCCCAACAAGCCTCTAGCATACCCTTCTGTGTAGTGGACATGACCTTTAGACCTTGGGAGCTGGCATGGTCCCTGGGGAGCGAAGTGTCCTGGAGGGGGCAAAAGGGGGAGTCTGGATCATGCCTAGGGTGCTGCTGAGAGAAAGGTGTTGGTGTAGGTTGTCTCCATGTGGCCCCTGCCTCCCGAGGGACAGTTGCCTCTGTGTGACTCCACTGCCAGCCTTGAATCTTCTGTAGGGCATATAGGGCATGAGCTGAGCCTTCTGCCCTAGTCACAGCATCTGGCTTAAACTCCTTCAAGCCCAGAGTCTTGCACCCTGTCCCTCCCCAATATCCAGCTGGGCAAAGACCTGGGTGAACAAGCCACTCCCTCCCATCACCTGCCAACTGATGGTCCTCTGATTTTACTCTTGTGATTCAATCTCCTCATGTAAAACAAGGCAAAGGGGGAGTGTCTACCAAAAGGGAGACACTAGTGAACTCTCAAAAAGGCATCTTGAAGGGATGGCAACTGGTCATAACCTGTCCACCGGGTCTGCTAGAGACCAGAAGGGGTTCTCAGTGCCGAGGCCTTTTCCTGCTTTCTACCCAGATCCTTCTAGATTCTTTGTGACAGGCACCTCCTTTTGCCTCCTGGGATGCTGGTTGCTGCTCCTCTGACTCCTGGGTCCATACCTGCTGTTTTCTCTCAGAGCTGTCTTTTATGGGTATTTGCCAAGCACTGGTTACATGCCAGGCACAGCCCCTGCCCTCCTCCCATGCACAGCGCACTCCGTGTTCACTCAAGTGGAATCCTGCGTTGGTAACTGTCTACTTGGCAAGCTGTGCTTCCCGCACTTCTTTTGGTTGCTGTTTTTGAGGTCCTGTCTCTCGATGTAGCCCAGGCTGCCCCTCCAACTCACACTCCACCCACACCTGTCCTTTCCTTCCCTTTCTCCTGCAAACCACTGGGCTGTGGGTGTTCCTCCACTACTCCAGAGATGGGCGAGGAATCCCTCCCAGCTGTCCCAGGCAGATTATATCCTTGGCATGGACAAGAAAAGTGAAGACCAGGTGAGATTGCATCTTAGGTTGCCCCTGTTTGTTTTCTGGGGGGAGAGGTGCTTCAGAACCACCACCCATGCCTGGAGCATCCATACTTGTATAGTGCCGCTGCAAACCGAGAAGCCAGCGGAAGCCATGACAGCTCCATGGTCTGATGAGGGGGGCAGCTAAGCTACGTGTTCCTTTTTCCCATCCTGTGCTCCTCATAACAGGACCTGACCTGTGTAAATTTGAGTTCTGCACATGAAGACACTTGCTGGGCTGTCGTGTGACCTGAGAAGATGCTAGCTGCCCACACAGGATGATCTGGGCTCCCTGGGAAGATCTGGAAGGAGAAGCAGAGAGGGAGGAAAAGCACTTTTTTGATTCCCCATCTGTAATTGTTTGCAGACGCTTACATAATCAATAAAATATCAGTGCCTGGGACTAGGAATGGCCTTGTACCCCATGGAAGGGCCAGGTCCAGTGTTGGGGATTGTGCTGTGATTGCTATTCCACTGGATTGGGTAGGATGGCTTTCAGGAGGTTTGGCATGAAAAGTGTGGAAGGCGGCCAATTCACACATCCGCACCATGGGCACCGCTGCCTTTTGCTTCGCCGCCCTCCTTCCTGTCTCTCTGCCTCTGCCACCAGATCATGGAGTCCTAGAAGGCCTGTTTTGAGTTCGATCTTGCTTATGCTGTTTGTTCTGGGGTGGGACCGTCATAGCTATTGTCTAACATGCTCACAAGCCCCCTGCTCAGACACGCAGGTGTGTGTACATACCATATCCATTGCACACGCAGTTGCACAGGAGGCCACCTGTCCCCGGCTCAACTTCTGAAATTCACAGTTTCTCTGCACGCCCCCCCACCCTGTTGGAGAGGAGAGGACTTGGCAGCACCGTCTCTTTGTCTCTGACTTTTCCTCCCCCAGGCTCTGGCTGGCTCACTGCTTCCCGTTGCTTGTGACATCTGCACCCAGACACAGGAGGTACACAGGGCAGCCCTACACTTCCTCTCTCGGGCAGATGTAAGACCCAGGTAGGGGTGGATCAGTGAGAAGCAGCAGGGGTGGGTAGTCCGACCCTGAAACGTGACAGACAGCCTTGGTTCAAATGGTGTCTGCTGGGTGTCTAACATGCTCCCAGATGCACACACACAAGCCCAGAGCTCAAATGCTCAGGTGCGTGTAATACCATTTTCCATAGCACACACAGCTGCACTGCTGCATGGGAGGCAACCTCTCCCCAGCCAAACCCAGCCATAGCCCAAGAGGTAAGATTAGCTCACACCCGAGCAGCCACCCTGAACTGCATCTGAGCATATACATGTGCATTCTCTCCTGATTCCATACATAGGAAAGGGAATTCTGAATTAATTCTGATTAATTAATTAATTCTGAGTTAAGCTACCATGCCAGGCTGGGGCCATAGCTCAATGGCAGAGTGCTTCCCTGGCAGTTTCAAGGACCTGGGTTCCATTCCAAGGACCACAAAGGAGACAAAAGATGGAACACCAGCATATCTGTGTCATGGTTTGGCTGTGGATGTCCCCTAGAGATTCATGTGCTTGAACGTTGTTTTCCAGATGGTGGAGTTGTTTTGGAGGGTTGTAAAAGCCTCTAAATATGGGGTTTATCTGGTAGATGTTGGGCCATAAAAGTAGACCTTAGAATCAGAGATTGGGGTTCATGGTCAGAGGTTAGGGTTCAGGGTCAGAGGTTGGGGTTGATGGTCAGAGGTTGGGGTTGATGGTCAAAGGTTGGGGTTCAGGGTCAGCGACTAGGCCTTCTGGGTTAGAGACTAGGCCTTCAGGGTCAAAGACTAGACCTCTGGGTCAGAGGCTGGCCTCACACATCTGGCTCTTTCCTTACTGCCTATTGACTGCTGTGCCACCTCAAGTTCCCACGACCACCACCAGAACTCAGTCTCACCTTCATGACTTTGAGCCATGTTCCCTCTGACCCAGGAGCCCAAATGACCCTCTCTTCTTTTCAGTTACTTCACTAAGAACTCTGTCCATGATGAGAAAAACAGCAGCACACACTCCACAGCCTCTTTACTTACAGATTCTGAGGTTGACCGTGAGCAAGACGCCTAGGCACAGCCGACATGCCAGTGGCAACTAGGGTACAAGGCTTGATGACAAGCACCATGCATGTAGGGTTATCTAATTCTCCCATCATCTCCTTGTAAGGAAAAAATGCACTCCTCAAGGCCATGGGGCTACTAAGGCCAGTGTTGACGTGGAGGTTGGTTCTAGCCCACGGCATCATACAATGATCATATGACCATCATACAATCATCATGCCCACTCAAGACAGCTCTTTTCCCAGGACAGAAGCTGGGACTGGAGGCAGAAGGAAGCCTTGGTTGGGGGGAGACAGACATAGCAGCCAGTTGGGCACTGATCACCCCACATCCAAGGCAAGAAGCTACAGGGAGATATTGAGTTAGGAATGGAAGTGGAGGCCTCTGTTCTCAGCTGGGTGGCCAATGGCAGAGGAGAAGGCAGACTTTGGTCACCTGGCGAGAGAATCATAGGGCTCTGGCCCAGATGGTGGCTTATAAGAGGGGACAGAAAACTTGGTTCAGGGCTTGTGAAAGCTCCTGGGGCAACAATGGGCTGTGGTAGAGTCAGGCTGGTATGAAAAGGTGTATGAATTGCCCACAGGAGCCCAAGGCGGGGCACAATCCAGTCTCTTCTTTTTGATGAGAGGTGGAACGGGAATGGGCTGAGCCTATGTGGACAGCATCAAAGTTAAGGTCACCTCAGGTGAAAGGCAGAGGAAGAACTCAATGGACTGGACACCTGTGGGAGTTTAACTCCCTCACTGTCACACCACAGGACCCCTGCCGCCCTGAGTCAGAGACCCTGCAAGGAGCCTCACTTCCATCCACAGAGCAGAGACAGTGACAGGCTAAGTTTCTGAATGATTTGACGGCCTGTGGGGGATGGGGGAAGGGTCCCTGGACCTCCACTGAGGCAAGGCTTGCTGAAAAATCTGGAAACAGGACCCTGATCCGGGGGTCTGTGAAGGCAATGGGAGGGTGGGGTTGTGCACGCCCTGTTCCCGTTGCACTCCCAAAACCCAGGATGGTGCACTGTACATTGTCCGGGTCAAACACGTCATCAAGTTAACAAGGGGGGAATATCAAGCAGAGGCCTGAAGCAAGAGGGGGCCAGGAGGAAGAGAGCAGGGACAGTATTCTAAGCGGTAGGCACAGCATGAGCAGCGGAGTCAAAGAAGCATGTTCTGGTGCAAAGAACTTCGTAGGAGTACGTGCTGCGGCTGCAGAGGAGTGGAAATGGGCATGCATGGATGGCCCCAGGAGAAGGGAGCAGGGGAGGGTGGCTCCCCGGTACTGTCACACCTCGTAAGGGGGAAGAGTGAGTGGTGTGAAGAGCGCCCTCTAGCTGTCCCAGCAGTCAAGGGGATGGGAATCGGGAAAGAGGGCAGGGAGACCCCAGGGGTTGGGAGAGGACCCAAGCCAGTGCCTGGAGAAGGGATAACAGAGGTCAGGCAGGAAGAGTGGTGAGCTGGGAAGAAAGGGTGGAAGCAATGGCTGTCAGGGGCAGAGCAGAAGCGGGGAGAACAGAGAGGGTGCAGCTGTGGAGACGCTGGCCTCTGCACCAGCCTCCTGGACGAGTGTCACTCTTGGACATAAAACAATGAAGCCAGAGTGAAAGGTGTGAAGTAGACATGGGGGTTCTATTCACTGAGTATGACATAATTTTGCAAAAGTGTCTCATCATCCCAGGCTGGCTTGCAATTTGTGATCCCCCTGTCTCAACTCCCAAGAACTGGCACCACCATACCTGGCACTGTTGACTGGATGAGACAAGTTGTTTAGAGTGGGCATCAGGCAGAGATGTGGCTTCTTGTGTCCCTCTGCCACTCACTCCACCCCACTCCCACACTGGTTTTCTCTATTTGCTATGGGGATCTTTCTGAGGGAAGGAGTTCTCCATCACAACATCATTGGAACTCCCTCACATCCAGTAACTCCTCCATGCCCCTACAATCTCAAACTTTCCTCCTTACCTCAGGACTCATGATGCAGGTGCTATTCCCTCTGTTTGCATGCTTTTCCCCCTACACATTGCCTGGCCACCTGTTCATATATATATATATATATCTCAACCTTAAAGCAGAGTCACCTCATCAAGTCACCCACCCTATGACCCTATGATCAGGCGAGGTCCTCTGGGAGTATTTTCACATCCTTCTTCCGGTCCCTGTCCCTCAACTTATATCCAGAACCGTATTGGTATCACTGACTTGTCTCAAAGACCCTCTTCTGAAGACAGCTATGATCACGTGCCCTGGAGCCCAGCAAGCTACCTTGCACATAGTAGGTCTTCAACCAGCGTTTGTCAAAGAGTGAATGCTGCCAGTGCCGTTTATAAGCTGTCTGGTATCACGTTGCTTGTGCAGCAACAGCTGGTTTCCGACATTAGTCAGCTGGTCCCGAAGAAGTGGAGACATGGCCCTTGAGATGTGATTGTCTTCAGAGACATCTCCAGTCACTCCACAAGCAGAAGCTCTTCTCAGACTCCTTCCCTGTCTTCAGTGGCCCTCTGAGTTGTCTGGGTTGGAAACAGCTTTACAATGTTCCTACTCCTGAGCTACTCTCTGTCGGCCACACCCAGCCTGGGAGATCCCAGGAAGCTAAGAGGTGCACCAGGGATCTGTGGACACTTCAGTGGGATGCTCAGGTATCCTACCAGGAGATCTGGGATCTGGGCCTAGTCACTAGGTCACAGCTGGGGAGCAGGTAGAGGCTGCATTTGAGGGACAAACATGTCAGTGCCCAGAGCCAGGGCTCACATGAAAATGCAAAGGCGCAGGTTGGGAACACATGGATTTACTTATTTTTCTATTTCTGATTTTGAGAATGTATGTTTTGTGAACACTGAAAAAGGCCCCCAAGGATAGCCATAATTCAGAGCAGGACAGTAGCCACGTGGAGGAGGGGGAGTATCTGGCACCAGGCACCCATTGGCCTTGTTGATGAGCTGTGCCACACAGTCTGCCAGGCTTGTTCTGAACCATCCTGGCCTCAGTTCATCCTCCCATTCCCCAGATGGCCAGAGAAGCTAAGTCAGTTTCTCAAAAACACACAGCTGGTCAATGGCAGGAGAGGCGGCTGTGGTCCAGAGAGAAGGCTGGGCATGATTTCCCACATCTAACTGTCTTCGCATCCTTGGCTGTCATTGGTGCCCCTTCCAGCCCTTTGTAGCCCTCATCTCCACCCCTGCTATGTGAACTACATTGGGTCATCACCCGGCCAACACCCTACATGCAGCACCAATCCCCTCCCTCAAACCCATGACTGTGATCCAGTGCCACCTGGTCCAGGGATTCCCCTTCTCCAGCTTCCCACCCCAAAAAGAAGGTCTTCCACTTCCAGCAGCATTCCCCATGCACCCTGTCTTTTCCTTACCCTCTGGGGTATCCACTCCATACACATAGGAACCCCAGACCAGTCCTGCCAGGATCACCTGGCCTAAGGCCTCTTCAGCTGAAGAGGGAAGACAGCAGAGTAGATAGGCACATGGATACCAAGGACAGACTGCCAGGGGGCAAGGTCAAGGCTTGCTTTTTTCACTGTGCAACCTTGGAGATGTTCTTTCCCTGTCTGGCCCTCACCTGTCAGGACACTTTGCAGATGCTCCTTTTTGCGGTGGGGGGTGGGGCTGCACCATAGCCAAAATAAGGAGAAGATACCAGGACAGAGCCATCAGTAGGGGAGGAAGGCCCTGAAGGCCCTGGGGTGTGCTTCTGGTGAGAAACACTTGCTTAGTCACCCCCTTTTCTGGTTTGGAGCTCCCAACTGCCACTCTGATACAGCAGCATTTAACTCCTTCGACAGCCTAGCACATCTTGTCTCTGCAACCCCTCTGCGTGTGTATATGGTTCCAGATGAGTCTTTCTCAGCCTGGGCATTCTTTTGAGTCATAGGATGGTGCATGTGTTCCCTTGGAGGAGTGTTTTCTTGATCTGTCTGAGAATGGCTTAAACCCATAGCAGGGGGGGTTGCACACTTAGGGTGGGGACCCTCCCTCAGCCCTGGCAAGTTCTAGTACCTACCTGTGAATACTTGACAGCTCTGTGTGTTTGACCCCTGTGTCCCTTCATCCCTAGCAAA
Source organism: Ellobius talpinus (assembly GCA_001685095.1). NCBI lineage: Eukaryota > Metazoa > Chordata > Mammalia > Rodentia > Cricetidae > Ellobius > Ellobius talpinus. Next base: position 86,387 of record LOJH01000026.1, on the reverse strand, counting down.
CCTCACTCAGAGGCTCACTCTGTGCTGGAAGTTGAGTCAGCCAGTC
>LOJH01000026.1:44998-71643 GCA_001685095.1 Ellobius talpinus | reverse complement strand
TCTCTCTCTCTCTCTCTCTCTCTCTCTCTCTCTCTCTCTCTCTCGTCTCTGTCTGTCTCTCTGTCTCTCTGTGTGTGTATCTGTCCGTCTGTCTGCCTGTCTCTCTCTCTCTCCTTCTTTTGTCTCCCAGCATCTCTCTGTCTCACCCCAGCCACTTCTACCCCTAGGTAGGAAGACTACAGACATTTACCCCCACCTTCAGCACCCAGGATTCTGAGCTGTCCTCTAGGATAGAAGGCATGGGGGAACCATGGTGTGGTACTGGGGACATTTTACAGGAAGCTTGGTTCTGGAGGCCTGTTGGGAGTCCTCAGAGTCCTCTGCACCATGGCTGTCAGTCAGGCTCACCTCTGTGAGAGCCTAGGCCTGCTTTACAATAACCATAGAGTCTCCTATAGCTCTGACCTCCCTGTCACGGGATCACTGCAAGCTGCAAGAAGTCCTGGAAAATTGTTTTCTGGGTACAGAGCCAAATGGCCTTTTAGTCTCCCGTGTCTAGACAGCATCAGACACTTGGCCTCCCAAGTGAACTTTTCTCTAGGTACATCGGGTCCTTTGGTCTTTGCAGGAGCTGGTGGCTTCTTCTGGCCACCCAGCCTTCACCCTGATTCTAACTTGTCAGGCTTCCACAGTCCCTCTGGTTCTTCCTGCTATAGATTTTCTTTTTCCTTTGAGACAGAGACTTCCCTAGCCCAGGATGACTTCAGTTCTCCTTGTAGCTAAGGAGAAACTTGAATTTCTGATCCTCCTGCCTCCACTTCCCAAGTATTGGGATTTCAGGGTGGCTCCTTGCTGTCTCTGTCTTCAAGGATGTCTCACCTGTGTCCTCTAACCCTGGCCGCAGTCTTGGCTTGTGGCCTGGTACCACCTCCTCGCCCACTAGCAGGGGCTTTCCACTCTAGTACTCGCTTCCTGGCAGCCAGTCTCCACCCACTTCCAATTTGCATTTACTCCAACCTCATCAGCACAGAGCTCTTGGCTTCCAACAGGAGCAGGTGCATACCGCTACGCAAGATGAAGAGGAGGCTTTGCGCCTCACTCCTGGCTCCTGGCAAGCCTTTCTTCAAGGTGAAACCATTAGCATCTTGATATTTGTGTTACACAGATGTGGAGACAGAGGTGAACCAGGAATAGTGATACACCTGGGAACTGCATCAGTAATTGTCGTGTGTCTGGGACAAAGGAGGAGATGACAAGCCCTGGCCTTGCCCTTGTTAGGGAATGAGGAGAGGGTAAGGGTACAGCTCAGCCTGACAAGAGGTTTTGCATTCACCTAGGGAGAGGAGTGGTGTCACATTTTATAGAGATGGACAGAGGGAGGTTTGTGTGCCAGATCCGAGCTCCTGAAGGCAGTAAGCATCCTAAGTAAGATTCAGACCCAGGCAGTCTGAGATTGGCCACATTGGTTGGGGTGAGGGTTGTGGGTGGCACAGTAGTGCTTATCTGCTTCTGAAGACCCTCCTAGGGTGGGGGGGACCGAGGGTGTGCTCCCTGGGGCCTCTGAGAGTCTAGGTGGTTTGTAGATAAGGACATTGGCCTCCACGGAAGAAGGTTCCATCGGTGTCTAAGATACAGGCTCGGTCAGCAGATGGTACAGGCATCCAACTCAAGCTCTGCCCTTCCCAGCTGGGTGACTTTGAACCACTTGCTTCGCTTCTCTGAGCCACAGGGCCAGCTGTCATTGTGAAATGCAGACGACATCAAAGCCAGCTTGCGGCTGTTTTTAGGATTCCGTGAACGAGTGTGTGGTGGTGGTGGTGGGAGCAACTGGCACAGCCAGCTCCCTAAACACAGGCTGCAGTTGCTGAGGTTGGAATGTGTGTCTCCATGTTGTCCCATCTCACTTTTACTGGCTGTAGGAAATGGTGCTTGGAAGCCAGGGTCTGGGAGGGAACAAGGGCCTGAGCTAACAGCCGAGGCTTCTTTCCCACAGTGCAGGCACCTGGGGGCACCAGAAGACAGGCTTTCTTGTTCTGAGGGGACTGACAAGTGTAGTCATATAGTTTAGCAGGGACGACAAAGTGGCCCTGGGTATAGGATTTGTTACTGGCTGTGAGCTGGGTTGGCTGCAGGCACTGTCTCCAGAAGATCCCGGAAGGAGATTGCTGCTGGATCCTGCACTTGCTGCCTCCTGCCTGCTCCAGTTGGACCTGGCCAGGTCTCTGGACTCTCAGAGTTTGGTTCTGGAAAGCCCTTCCAAGGAAGTGCTGAGCAGCTTGGGCTGCCGTGGGAATGCACTAGACAACCTCAGAGCAGAAACCCATTGCCCCCAATAAGTAGGAAAGCTGCAGCAAGCTGCAGCCCACAGCTCTGCCTGAACCGAAGGATGAACACCCTGCAGTCCCTCCTTGATGGCTCTCTGGTCAGCTGATGACCTTGGATTTTCTTTCCCTGAAAGACCAAAGCTCTCAGAAGTGAGCTTCCCTATCCCGACTCCTCACACCCAGTCCTCCTACCTTGGTGCCCACAATGTTAGATGTCCTTCTGTCTCCTCCACTGTGATTGGGTGGCTCATTCCACCATGAACACGATGGTAACTACATAGCCTCTTAAAAAGTCCTCTCTCTGGCCCTCACTTGCCCAGTCCCAGTCTGTTTTTTTCTGCTTCCCTTTGCAGCAAAACCCTGAGGGCAGAGGGAGAGAGACAGGACTCACTGCTGGAACTGGCATGGCCCCTCTCTCACTCTTCCTTCTCAAACCTGGTCATCATGCTTCGATGATCTCCCCAGGTGAAGGTCTGTGTCACCCTCCACCTCCCTGATGCTAAATCTGTCATCAGTCCAAGCTTCAGGGGCCATAGGGCTTGGCTGTAGCCACCTTCTGGATCCCCTCCTCCTGCTGTCCCCTGGTCTCTTTTGTAGATTTATTATAACCTCCGGATTCCTGATTATCAGGGATACCCAGGACTTGAGAATCGCATAGTCCTTCTGCTCCGCATGTCGGTTCTCAGCCTGTGATAGACGAGCTTGATTGCTAGACTGACCAGACAGAAATGCTCAATGGGATTCCTGAAGCACACCTTGGGGGCTATTTCTGAAGGTAATTCCCAGCAATCAAAAGGTCCCTGATCAAAGGAGGAGAAGCCATTGATGGATCAAAATCTGAGTTTTTCTAGGTGCCCAAACTATGAAAGCTGGGACCTAGCTAGAAGGCATAGGTTCCTGAAGGCGTCTTTAGGGGGCACTATCTTGCCCCGGGCCCCGCTGCTTTCTGTTCACCATGATGTGAACTGCTATGTCTCACCTTCCTTGCCACAGTGGACAGAACCCCAGTAACTATGAGCAGAATAAACCTTTCCTTTCTGTTCTGGCTTAAGTCTGAAAGGTCCCCTGCAGGATCACATGTTTGAACACAGCCTACTCCTGATGGTACTTCTGTGGGACACTGTAGAACCTTCGTAGCAGGCGACATGTCTGGGAGAGGAAGGTCACTGGGGACCGGCCTTTGAGGGCTGCAGACCACCCCACTGTAGGCTTGAGCTTTTGGTTTTCTGATCTGCCAGGACTGAGAAGTAGGATCCACTTACAGGATAAGGTTTGCGACCCTATCTTTATGAGCCTAACTATTAACATAAGAGGCCAGCAAGCAGTGGGAGCCTAATGTGTGCCTGCTGATTGGACGGATGCCGCTTCCTTTTCCACCCAGGTATTTCAGGCTTGCGTGTGCATGGATCTCTTCAGCTGTGCTAGCATCTGCCTTCAGACAGGTGTTCTGGTCAGTGCAGAGAATGCTCTGCAGCAGCTAACCTTTCCATTGCGAATGAGTGAGTTTATTGAGTCTATAGCAAGCCAAAGTGAAAGAATGACTAGCAAGTGAGTGGTAGACAGAAGCAGATAGTAGAACCGTCATCAGAGCTGGTGCTGAAAACAGCCAGCAGGGACCAGCTGAGGAAACCCCGCCGAGCTGGTCAGCCAATAGCCAGTACAGTTTCTTATAGGAAAAGTACAGGCAGAGCAGAGGGTTGGTCCCCCTAATGTGGCTTCTGTGAGGGGAGCCGATAGCAGCAGTAAGGTAACTCATCAAACTGAGGGTTACAAATATCCGGCAGAAATCCACTGGGGAAGTAGAGGCAGCCCACTGAAGGGCTTGATGATAAGGCGCCTCTCTGCAGATGAGCTGAACTTCATGGGGGAAGCTCAGGTTTCTCCTAACACCACGGGCAATTTGATATCCCAGGGCAAATGATAGTAATCTCCGTTGGAAATGGCTTTACCTTCTAGCTGTTCTCAAGAACACACCGATTTTACTCTTGGGCTATTTCGAGATCTCTTTGTTCCTTGTCACAGAGTTATGGAGGCCTGTCCGTTCTTAGTGGGGCAGGAGCTTGGAAGACACATTGAGACAAAAATGTCTAGGTTAGAAATGGATGGAAGAGTCAACCTCACGTTCAGAGCCATCTTCTCGGTGAGCTCAAGCAGCTCATGACATTTTACCAATGTACTTTATACCATGCCCCTGCTGCAGGGTGTCCAGGACTTGAGCTCAGTAAACACAGGGTCCTGTCCCCAGTGACGTCTTCCTCCCTGTGTGATCTTGAGGTGGCCGCTCTTCTTAGTTCCACCTTCAAGTAAAGAAGATGGTCTCAAACATGTTTGCACAGAGGGAAGCTCTAGAAAGAGTAGAGTGCCCAGGAGTCAGACTCCAAGGAGCAGCTCGTCCTCTGCTGGCCTCAGTTTCCCTGTGCCTGAAATGGGCACTGATGAGGATTTGGTACCAGGTAGGCAGGGAGCTAGATTTGGGGTAACCGAGGAAACCACAGCCACATCTTGGTAGCTCTATCTGCTGCTGGTCAGTTGACTCCTTTGTGGTTGAGCATTCTTGAAGTTGCCCAGAAGCTGTTCCCACTAGCGCAGAAATGAACGCAGCAGGGCATCCTCCCATGGATGTGCAGTCACAAACGGTCTACACCCTCAGAAGACCTGGTGTCACTTTCATATAGTGTCATTTGTACTCTGGCTTTGCGCAAAAGACCTGACCCCTGCTTTGTGGGGTTTCCAGAGGATTGTAGGAGAAACTCCCTAAAAGGGAGGCCCTGTCTACGGAGCTATGGGAAGGGAAGGGGTGACCTTATCCCATGTATGTGCCACTCAACTCATAAATACTCTCAAAGCTTACTTATGATCCACAGCGTACAGCCCACTGAGCTCCCCTGGTCTTAAGTCAGTTGACTCCTATCTCTCTCTGGAGTGTTGGCTTTGCTTAGCTTTGCAAAATAAACCTTCGCACAAACTATCTTTTGACCGAATTATTTCCTTCCAGAAGATGAGGATCAGGAACCAAAAGACCTCGTAACAGACTTATCAGAGGTAGATGCACTTGGAAAGGTGCAGAAGTCACACCCACGAAGGGGCTGTAAATCAAGTTGCCACATGCAAGCCCAGTGACACCTGTGACTCTTAGAAACTGCTCTCTTGTAATTCAGCCCTGAAACTTATTGCGACAGATCCTGGAGGCCTTTCATTCCCCCTCTGTCGGTGTCTATACCCTTACTCATTAGTCTGCCCATTCCACACTTTTGCAGAACACACGCCGTACCAGACCCTGGCACAGCGCACACACAACACTGAGCAGAGCCAAGGTCAAGCTCTGGTCCTCAGGAACTAATTGTCTGGAATGGTCATAGCAGTGATGGCCGTCTATTGCTGGGTGGCCTGCCCGGCTCTAAGGGAGGGCCTTTGATACTGGCCGTACACCTTCAGCCTCTCCCGGCCCTATAAAGAAGGTGTGGCTTTAGTCTCTGTTTTGTAGATGTACACATTGAGGTTTATGTCTGCTATGAATGGTGGCCACAGGATAAAAAGCTGGGCCGATTGGGTCAGGAACAGTAGCGTTTTTCTTCCACCCCTACACATTCGGTTAACCTACAGCCTCTTAGAGGGCCCATTTCACACTCAGTTGCTAATGTTAAAGAAGCTGTGACGTCTGCCCAGAACTCATGTCATCTCACCCCAAGGGGAAGCAAATGTGGCTTTGGCATATGAAGGGCAAAGGCAGTCCAGGGGTGGCTCCCATAGTGGGGTGTCTTGAGACCAGCCTCACTGAAAACTTGGACACCTGATCACCTGGAGGAACTGCCCAGGATGTCGAATGACTTTGCTCATGCCCTGCAGGTGCCCCCACGAGTAGAACACTCCACCCCGCCCCACCCACGCCACTTCTGCTGTTCCCTTTGTTCTTGCTGTAAGTCACAGGTGACAGGCCGTTCCTCCCTCCTAAGGAAGCTGTGATGGGAATGAACTCTGGGTCCTGGAGAGAGCTGCTTCAAAGAGGCTTTGGAAAAACCCTGACACCCTGAAGCCATAAAGTCACTTTGGGGCAAATGCCTCTCACTCTCGGCCTCTATGGTGGTGTAATAGAGAGGTTGTGGGAGTTAAGGTGAGAATCAGACACGGTTTGACTCTCGTGTCTCCTGCCAGCCTTAACCTGGGCATGGAAGCTGGTGCGGCCCTAAGAATGTGCATGTGTAAGACAATGCCTGCTGATGCAGCTCTTCATCTATGCGTAGCCAGGGGCTGTTGGATGCATGCTCACATGTCTCTGCGCACATGGGTCTGGGTGCTAACTGGTTGACCTTTGCTTCCTAGGAGATGACCCTCCTTTGTGCCCACACACTTCTGTACTGGCTGGCCTCTGGGAGCAGCTCTCTTCCATGTCTGTCTCAGCTCCCTGCCCAGACCAGTGACTTTCTGTGGTCAACAAGCCTCTGAAGACCTAGCCTTGGAAATGTCACTCCGTCACACTCACCCTATTGTATGGACCAAAGCAAAACACACAGCTGCAAAAGTCCAGGGCAGGGAAGTAGATTCTGCTCCCCCAGTGAGAAAGTGTATGGTGAAGAACGGGCCATATTCTGCCACCGTCTGCATGTATGTGTCTGTGTGGCTGTGCCTGAGTGTACAAGCACATAGATGCCCTTTCACACATGTACTGGGTGTGCCTGAGTGTACAAGCGCCTAGATGCCCTTTCACACATGTACTGTGTATGTGGAAGAAGATGCTAAGCTAAGCATGTGCCTATGTTTCTGTATATGTGTCTAGTAGCAACACACACACACACACGCATGCACTCACGCACGCATGCACGCATGCACGCGCACAAACGCCCCACTGCAGAGACATACAGACTGAGCCTGTGTAGTGAGTCTTCATCCCATGTAGAGACACCTGCAGCCCCAATGAGTTGCATGCCATCTGCGCGTGCTGAGGTGGATCTTGCTCTGTTAGTGGCCCTGAGAAAATTCATTGGTCAGTTGTCTTGTAGTCTATTATTACCCAGATGTCCGTGTGTTCCAAACAATTGTTTTTAAATTGCTTCATTAGTCTGTCTCAGCAGACTGGATCTTGCCACACTTGACTGACTCGGATTCTCTGGGACAGAGCTGGGCACACAGCTCACTTGCTGATGTATGTTCAAGTGTGGAAGAGGGTAACCCGGAGAGAGACAAGAGAGAGCCACCACATGCTACAAGAGGCAGCATCATGGAACAGGAAGGGAGTGAATTTGGGACTACAAAAAGCTGGTAGCCAGAACCTGCCATTTGCCGACTGGGTCACCCCTGCAAGCTCATGGAAGAAGGGGTCACTGTCGTGGATGTTGTGGGAAGGATAAGGCTGGAAGGAGATGGTGTATGGGGCCCCCAGCACTGTGCATGGCCCTCCTGACTCGGTCCTCCCTCGAGCTGGTGGCAGCTGTGGTTCCCCCACTTGATTCGGGTAAGTCACTGATGCTCCAGGGGGAAGCTGGAGACCCTCTAACACACCCAGCCCTGCTCAGGAACAAATTGGCGGGCAAAACTGGGACCTGGTGCTGTCATTCTTGTGCTCTGATCACACAGATGCTACGACCCTGTCCTAAACTTTGCATCTCTTTGACGCCCATGTGCTTTTCTGAAAGCGGGGAGGGGGGGGGTAACAGTAGCCAAGGTGCAAGCTCTTCCCTTTTGCCTTGCAGCTCCTGCTCTCCTGCTTGCCTTCTAGGAGGGAGTTGCCCCAGGAGTCTTACCCATGCCCCGCCTCACTTCCCAGGAGGACTCAACAGGAGTCTCTCACTGCTGACCCTTGTGCCAACCAAGAGTCACAAAACAGCTTTGGGCCTCCAAAAACATCATTTCTCCCTCTCATTAGCTGCCACTTTCCAAAGTAGTCACGGTGTCACTGGGATGCTGCTGTGTCTTGTCCTCACCTGCCTCTAACCATCCCTGTGAAAATCTTAGGCAACATGGGCTACACAGTCTCTGTCGCTTGTTCTTTATTTCATTATCTTAAAAAAATACGCATTTGTTTTGGTTTGCCTATGAAGTGTCCCCCAAAATATTTCCTGAGTTAAAATCTTGGTTTCCAGATGCTGGAGCCAGCCCTAAGGTTCTGCCTTCATGGATGGACCAATCTCTTGATGGGTTCATAACTTGATGGTGTTACTACTGGGAGATGGTGGAGAGTCAGAGGTAGGGCCTGTTGGGAGGAAGTGAGGGTGTGACCTGGAAAGACACTCCCCCATCGCTGGCTCTCTCTCCCCTAGACTGAGGCCTCTGCTTCTTCCACACATCCCCTCTGTGATGTTCTGACACACTCTAGGTTCAAAGCAGGGAGCCAGCTGACCATGAAAACCTCTGGAACTGAGAGCTAAAATAATCTTTCCATCTTTTAAATTGTTCTGGGGCCATAAGATGGATCCTTGGCACTTGCCACCACGCTGTCAACCAGAGTTCAATCCCTGGGACACAGAGGATGGGAAGAAAGAACCAATTCCTGAGAGTTGTCCTCTGACCACCACACATATACTGTGGCATATGTACACACACACACACACATACACACAAAATAAAATTTTTAAAAAGTTTCTCTTGGGTGTTAGTAAACAATAAAACCTCTTGCTCCAAGCATCAACAAATAAACAAAAAACCCCACTTACATTCTCAGCTCAACAGCTGTGTAGACACAGGCTAGATGTGGTAGGTAGGACCCATGGGGTGTGACTGGTCACCCCTGGGGAGACAGGCAGGTAAAGGTACAAGGTAAAACACCTAACTGAAGTTACCAGGGCTCTGAGTTGTACATGGGCCTAACAGCACCTTCCTCCCACACTGCTGAGCCTGCACGGCTGGGCCACCATTGTAGCCTCTATCTAGTCATCTGTGTGGAACTTGAGGTGAGGGTGCCACCAACCACAGGGTTTTCTGAGCACCAGGTGCCTCTCCACATGTACTAAACTTGGCCCTTGGGCCTCAGAGCAGCCGTTATATAGCACTGTTTAGAGGAGACCCAGAGAAGGGAGGGAGGAGGGAAGTGGGAGGCGGCGAACACAGCCAGACCTCTCTCAGCCCGTGTCCTATATTATAAAATTGCCTAAATAGCATAATGGATTTTTTTAAAAGAATGTTTTGTAAATTTTTTTGTCCATTATAAAAATCAGTCACGGAAATGAACCAAGAAAAATAAGAAATCCTACCCCTCAACTCCTTCAGAAACAGCCACGCCTGCCCCTCTGGGAAAGATTCTGTGGGCTCTTCTGTCTGGTCGTAAACACATATGCACGCAGGCTTAAATGAGCAGGAGCAGACTCCACATGCTGTGGTAGAAAATGGCTTTTTCTTCTCGACAATATGTTATGGACATCTTTCCATGTCAATAAATATAGATCAGTGGCGGTGTGTTAAACGGCGGTTCTATATCCGGTCGTGTGCACAAATAGAAGTTTTAAATGCCAAAGAGGCGTTGGCTCCACTTGGCTCTCAAGTGGCGGGCATTTAGTGATGCTCAGACAGCAGTTTGGGGACCTGGGCCACAACCAACCTGACTGCCAGGGACACAGGGTTAGGAATCACTCCATTAGAGACCTGCTCACAGTAACCTCCAGTGACCTTAGGCTCCAGGAAGCAGCCTTGCCTGTGGCTGTGGAGGAGGACGGAAGCTCCTGACTCACCCTGTGGAAAGCCACTGCCCTTCCTGTAGTCTGGGCTTTCCTGGTTTTTTTTGGAAGTTCACGGCAAGGCATGCCAGGTGTTCTCTCTCAGGCATTGATGGGACCTTAATCCTTCACCTGCCTCAAGCCTTGCAAGCAAGTGGTTCTTTGCTCTCCCAGGTTCTCTTTCTGGCTCACATTTGCTTCCCCCGAGTTTCTGGTCTTGACTTGCGGAATGAGTCTTTATTGCTTGTTGGTTCTGCTCTGTTCAGCAGAGGGTCCTTCTCAGAGCCCTGGTGCTCACTGCTTGTCGTGCCATGGCCAATGCTCAGCTGTGGCACTCCAGCTACTTCTTGTCGCCATCTGAGGATGGAGGTCCTCCTGTGTCGTTATGTCCTGGACTCATGGATTTGGCCTCCATCCCTAGGCTGAATCCCTTCTCCCTTCTCTTGCTACTGCTACTGCTGTTGCTACCTGGGGCTCTCTCCCTTTCTCACTGTTTACTCTGTCTGGTCCTCCATGCTGAGTGTATCAGTCAGGCTTATTCTGCATAACAAGCAGCCCCCATACTTACACACTAGCATCTACTGATGCACACTTAAGGGTCTGCTTTGGCTGTGGTTTGTCTGATCCTGGATAAGGCTGGGGTATTGGCTTCAGCTAGGTTGTCTAGTTACTTGATTTGTCTTCCTTCTGGAACTCAAGTCATGCTCCTCACGTGGGGTGGGTAGATGCTCAATACACAATGGTGGAAGCAGGCAGCTCTCAGAGCCTTCCTTCAACTCTGCTGTACAGGAGCCTCTACCCATATCCACCAAGTAAAGTCAGTTGAATTGCATCACAAAGCCCAAAGTCAAAGGAGGGAGGAGGGCAGGGTTGCAGACTCTACCTACTGGAGAGGGCCACTTGGGTATTCCCAGGTAACAACTCAGTTAACAAGGAGGGTGCTTGAGCTGGCAGCCCTGCCCCCTGCTAGCCTCTGGACTCTTTTGGTCTGAGAGGAATATTGAGATTAGCTTGTGTCCCTTTCTCTAGTCCACAGCTAAGCAGAGGGGCTCAGGCAGTTTGCAGAGTGACTAGCTGACTTACTACTGTCTCACTGGGGCATGACTTTGGCCTTGCTCATCCTCCTCTGCCCTCAGCACATTTTGGAGAAGTTATCCTTGAGAAATGGGCACATATTCTCATAGCTGTGCCGTCCTAAGAGTCCCTGATGGTCAAAGTCCCCATCTCATCTTTAAGTCTGGGACTATATCAGCAAAGTGTGTGCTGTGCCTTGTCCCCACCTGCCTGCACAGTGGTTCATCCTTTCTGGAGACTTTCAGTGACTTCAACTAAACGGACACTGGGTAGAGAGTACCACTTGGTGTGGGGACGGGACTTTGCCAGGAACGGCAGAAGGTTCTGGGGCCAGCCAGGGGGCATGGTGGGAGGTGAACTTGGTGTTCCGATCCTCTCTGGTCAGGCACAGTTGCTGAGGAGTTGGAGGACACCTCCATTAGTAGGGGAGGTTGCTGGGCCACCTATGGGTTCAATAAGGGTAAACATATGAGAGCTGCCGGGGCGCCTGGGGGGCAATAAGCCCCTGACTGTGTAGAGCTGTGGGAGAGGTATAGAGATGGCTTAGGAGAAAGCTCTCCGCAGGCCCGCTTTGGAGAACAGGGTCGGTCCTGATGCTCCGGCTACCTTGATGCAGAGGGTGGGGGGTAGGGGCATACTCTCACCTGTTCCCCCGGGGCAGGCGGGGCCCAGCTGCCTCTCTCCGATTTACATTCAGCCCTTGCCTGTGTAGAACTCTGCATGCAGCAGCCTGCTCCCAGAGATGAGCTATTTTAAGTGCCTTCCCCTCCGCCCCTAAGGGTGCCATGTGTTTATCTTGCTTTCGAGTTAAAAGGGAAAATCAATTTCACTCTTACCTTAGGAAGATTTGGGCTGGGAGTGGCGTCATTTCATTAAAACGAGAGTGGGGATGGGTGGTAAGGGCTTCACATTCCCACCCTTTTGGGTCAGTCATGAATAAACAATACCTTGAGTCACAGCTGACTCCTAAGACACATGACACACCTGCAACCCAGACTGTGGGACTTTAGAGGCCCAGGGTTTACCTGAAATGGTCACTGAACTGTGTCTCCCACCCTCATCCCAAGGAGAAGGAGGGAGCAAGAGATTGAGCTCATTACTGGTGTGTGGGGGTGGTGTATGTGTGCACGTGTGAATTTTATATGTGTTGAGGTCATCCGTGAACTCTACATCTGTCTGTAAGATGGTCAATGTCCACGTCCTTGGCCACTTGAGCCAAGCCAGGCTCAGTGATCTGGTACCTGTTGTCTTGGATGGACATAGCCCTGGCATAGGCTTCTGATTTGGGTTCGGTGACTTTAGGCTCAACTGGGCTAGTCTGGGTCTAGCTACCCTCCTTTCTTTCCTGTCACAGCTGCCACCTGGCTGGTCTGTGTTCTCTCATTATTCTTTCCAGCAGGCAACAGGGACCTCCAACTTCCCCAGATGTCTCAAAGACCTGAGTGCCAAGGATGGCTTGTTCCAGAGAGAGTAAGGGGAAACCAAAAGGGGCTTCTAACACAGGGCTGACGCTAACCAGAGAGAGGTCAGTCCTGGTCTCCTCCTGTTGCATCTTTGGTGAAACGAGGCCTTTCAAGGATGTCTGTGAAGATTTGAGACAAGAGGGGAACTCCGTGAGGAAGCTTCTAGAGGTGGAGGTACAGCCCAACCTTACAGAGTTTCCTTCCAGAAGAACACCAGTCCGGGGCTTCAGAGAACACAAACAGAAGACCGCTGAGCTCAAAGTCTGTGTTTGGGTGTCTGCTTCATCCCCACCCATCTGCTTATGTAACTAACATTTATGGAGGATCCTGCAGTCCCAAGCTGCTTTAGAGTTTCCTGAGGCCAACCCATTTGCCTTCCAGTTGAAGGATGCCCTGTGGGAGAATCAGGTTCTTATCCTCAAGGAGATTATGGCCCAAAGAGAACTGGACAAAAAAACTAATCCAATGAAAACTGGACAAAAAACTAATCCGATGAAGCTGAAACACCCGGTCTATTCAAACATTTGTGCCGCGAGCAGACATTATGATGCAGACCTGTAGGGAGGAGGTTCATGGTGGCATGGGCTCCAGGATGTGCATCACCATTGCCTGGCGGTAAGGAGTCCTTTTGGTCCCATCAGTCAGCACCCAGATAATGGCACGGAGACTTATTATTAATTATGAAAGCTTAACCTTAATTTAGGTTTGTCCCACTAGCTCTTACAACTTAAACTAACCCTGTTTTTATTACTCTACATCACACTATGTGACTTTTTACCTTCCTTTTATTCTGTATGTCCGACTCCCTCCATGTCTAATCAGCATCTCCTGGCACCTCAATCATCTCCTCCTACTTCCTCTCTCTGTGTCTGGAAGTCCCACCTATACCTCCTGCCTAACTATTGGCCATTCAGCTTTTTATTAACCAATCACAGCAATCCACCTTCACTCAATGCACAAATATCCCACAACAGTGGTAGATGTCCTGGAATGCTATTCACTCATTTGTTAGTTTGTCCATTCATTCATTCAACAAGAATTTATTGAGTTATTAGTAGTTGTGAGCTAGCTTCCTGACATGGGTGTTGGGAACTGGACTTGAGTTTTCTGCAAGAGCAGTGTGTGCTCTTAATGGCTAAACCATCACTGTAGGACCAAACAAGCCCTTATTGAGAACCATCTACATACCAGATAGGTATGTAGGGTTGCACAGACTCAGTCATCTCTAATTTCTAGAGAGGAGGACAGATATAAATTGACAGTCCTGTCAATGACACTTGTGTTCTTCACTCAGAGCATAGATGATAAGTAAACTATGGTATATCCATTCATACAGTGGAATATTATTCAAGTGGTAAGAGGAATAAGCTATCAAACGAGAAGACATGGAGTGTGACTAAAATCCACATTGCTAAACCAGAGAAAGCTACATGAAGAGGTTATTTCTTATGAGATTGCAGCTACACAATGTCGTGGAAAAGCAAAGCTAAGAGACAACCCAAAGATCGTGGGTTTCTAGAAATGAAGGGGAAATGAGTGCTGGCCAGACAGAGGAGTCTGAAATGGCTTCATGTGATTTGCCATCATGGTGGGCATATCCTACTACATATCTGTCAAATTCCACAAATTGCCCGCACCAAGAGAGAACGTGAACTGTGGAGCTCCAGTGGTAATGACGCCAGTGTGGCTTCATCAAGCGCAGCCAACATGCCACTTTGGCAGGGGGTCATTAATAGTGTGCAGAGGGGCCAGGACAGATGGAAACTCTACGCACTTGCTGCTCAATTTAGCGGTGAAGCTGAAATTGCTATTAAAAACAAAGGTCATTACCATCATCATTATAAGATGGCAAGATTGGAACCGGGGCAGGGGCTAGGGTACTGTTATGGCTCAGATATGACACAAAGGGGAACATGTATTGGAAGCTTGGTTTCCAGTTTGTGATGCTGTCAAGGGAAGTGGGTCATGAAAAGATCAGCTTCCTCAGTGGGTTCATTTGTCCAGGAGCTCATGCTGGGTGGAATATCAGGTGAGGCCTAGTCAGAGGGACTGAGCCACTGGAGGGGAATGTGTTTGAAGCATGTATCTTGTCCCTGGCCCCTCCCCCTGCCCTCTTCCTCCTGACCACCAGTTTTCTTCCACCATGGTGTTCTGACTCACCACAGGCCCAGGGATGATGGAGACAATGCCATAGACTGATAACTTTGAAGGCACGAACCCCCCCCAAATTCCTTCCTTCCTTTAAGTTGGTTCTCTCCCATGTTTTTGTCAAGGCAACAACAACAACAAAAAAGGCATACAAATTCCATCAGGAAGGGTTTCACTGTGGCGGTGACCCTTGACTTGGAACAGAGATTGAGGGGAGAGACCTGGTCTTTGCCTGTAGCTTAGGAGAGGGCTCTTTGGGTTTTAGTTTGCTTTGTGGTTACCATCATAAAACACTAACTGAAAGTGATTTGTGGAGTCAAGGGTTCATGTCACCTCTAACTCTTAGGTCACACTCCCTCACTGAGGGAAATCAAGGCAGGAACTCATGGCAGGAAGGCCTGGAGGCAGGAGCTGAGGCAAAAACCATGGAGGAAAGCTGCTTACTGACTTTTTCTCAGGCTCACAGCTGCCTTTCTTACATTTCCCTGGACCACCTGCCCTGGGACGGTGCCGTTCACAGTAGCTTGGTCCTCCCACATCAATCATTAGAAAAATGTCCCGCAAGCCTGCCTACAGGCCAGTCAGATGAAGGCATTTTCTCAGCTGAGGTTTCCACCTTCCAGACGATCCAAAGTTGACAAAAACTAACCAGGATAGTGGACGACAGTGACTTGGAGGTCATGACAACAGAGATGGACGAGACAACAGATAAGGGCACTCAGGGGAAAGCATGCTTCTATATATAAGGAAGGCTAGGGCTGCAATAGGGCCTGAGGGATGGGAGAGCCGGGGCAGCTGAGGAGCCTGGGGCTGAAAAGGAGAAGGGACAGGAAGAGACACTGAATGAAGGTGACTGCTGGATATAGAGACAGCTCAGTCCTCAGGACAGAACACAGAAATAAGAGCGATCGATCCACCTCCACTTATTAGAACGAACGGGAATCAATAAGTTGGCGTGAAGTTCTGCTGGGTCATCTGAAAATGAAAGCCAGTTTGGAGTCAGGACCACTGAACTACGACTGTTTTTGTTATATCTAGTGAATCTGAAATGTAGATGGGCGGGTAGGAAGGGAGCTGGTCTCAGAGCAGAACAGATGGTGTCGCCGAGGAAAAGATGGGCAAGGTCTGTCCCAGGGTTTGGCTTAGGGGCTTCCATTCTTAGGTTAGATGGAAAGATATCAAGCCATAAATCTTTGAACTTTCATGTCCTAAGACAATCTCAAGGCAAGAGGGGTGGAGGTGACAGCTCGAGGAGGTCTCCTGTCTCTGTGTCTTCGAGGTTAGTGTGCCCACCAAGTAGCCTTCCAGTCCCGTGGAGATAAGCTTCTAATAGGCCAGGTCCTGAACCCAGCCTTTCCTAGTGCAAGCTGGGAGTGAGGAGCACCACTGTTTATCTTAGCTGCTTATCAAATCCTCCGCACACCCCCTCCCCTGGCCTTGTATTTCAGTAGAAAAAGAAATTTTCCCTTAACAAGAATGCTCATTTACTGACACCTGGCTACATGGATGCAGGTCCCCTGTGGCCACCATCTCCAAACTCTCCATCCATGTCCTGGACCCCACGCAGCTCACCCTCTCAAATCCTTTCTCCTTCACCCATCATCATCCTCTTGCTCAGAGGAGGAGGCTGTGGGCAAGGCTAGCTTTTAAACTCCATTGGGCAGATAGCTGCTGGCAGATCTGGTTCTCTTCCCCCACAGCACAACACACAAAAAAACACTGTCTGCAGCAGCTCTGACCACATCTCCATCCTGAACTCTCCCCTTGCCCTTTCCACCCAGGCTGGAAAAAAATTTTTTTAAAAAAAGCTGGAGATGTAGCTCAGTAGAAGGATTGCCTAGCACGCACAAAGCCCGTGGCTTAATCCCCAGCACCAAATAAACTGGTCTTGTTGACATGTACCTGTTATCCTAGGACTCAGGGGGTAGAGGCAGGAAGACCCGAAGTTCAGGGTCATCCTTGACTGCACAGTGAGTATAAAACCAGGCTAAATTTCATGAGACTCTGTCTTAAAATAAATAGATACATTAGTAAATTAGCTAAAAATAAAGAGTTTTGGTGATCCTTACTTTACCAAATGTGGTGATCACAGTATTCATTGGCAATTAGCCTGCTGCCTCTTTGCAAAATAGTTGCTCACTGCGTTTCTGGGCACTCCCTCTCCTGCATTCCCTGCACTTCTTGGCTACTTTCCAGTGTTTTTGCAGCCTCCTCCTCTATTGCTTGGAGGAACCAATGACTCCACCAAATTGTGTCTTGGCCTTTGACCTTCTTCTAGTCCCAGACTCACCTAACACAGTGCAAGACTGATAGTATGTCAAGGTGCCTACTGGCAACGTAGGGAGCGCATGATCAAAACTGAACTGTATGTCCTCCCAAAACTGCCCCTCTGCAGCTACTGCCTTTCAGGCAATGCCTCACCCTGCCACCAATCTCGTCAGGGCTCAGGCCACACAACCAGCTACATTTTCGGTCCCCTTGGTTCTCACCTACAACTGGGCAAGTAGTGGAATGTGCTGAGATTCATGTTCTGACTGCTGGTTCTCTCCATCTCCATGCCGGCCCTTGGTGGGTGCTGTGGTAGGTGCTAAACCCACCCACAACTGCTAGATCCTTCTCTGGTGTGTCCTTTCAGCAAAAGCGCAGCCTGTACATGAGGCTCTGTCCTTCCCCAGGCCTATAACACACATCCAGGATTGTCCTGGTGGATGGGTCCCAGACTCTCTCTCCTAATGCACGACAGCTTCCAGGGATCAAGCAGTTCAGAGCTTCCTGCTGAGGCTCTTTGCAACACGTCCTGTATGCTCGGTCCTGCTGTCCTCACAACCCCTCCCCAGGTGCTATTCTCACAGGCCCTCCCCAGCAGATGACCTGCACACAAAGCCCTGGATTGAAGGGTCCCTCTCCTGGTTTGAAACCTGACCCACATCGCTAGTCAAAGCCATCTTGATTTCTCCCTCACAGCCCTATAATCACCATCCAACTCATCTTCCGATTTTGCTCTTGCAAAATAATCTATTCGTCATGCAGCCACCAGAGTGACTTTTTATAAAGTAGAAATCAGGTCAATGACTTCCCTGCTTCCAGCTCTGCTGCTTCCCCTTTGCCCTGGGAACATCATCCATGCTCCCTGTCCTCGGTCCTGGGGCAAACCTAACTGAGCTCAGGGGTCTCCTCTTGCTTGTTCTCATAGCCCTGCTCCTGTTCCCAGCCTTCTGTGTGTCCTTGAACCTTGCGATTTTCTGCACATGATGGCCTTTGTGGTGTTTTTTCCTCAGCTTACACTCAATCAGACCGAATCATCTGCCGCCTGGCTCCTACTTTGTTCTAGAACTCAGCTCCCATGCCACCTCTGCAGAGAAGGCCTTCTCCAGCCACAAAGTCTAAGCTAGCCTGTCTCGTTACAGTCTCTATCTCTTCTTTCAGCCTGGATTTCTTCATAATACACAGCACTCTGAAATCTCTTTGTTCACTTAGGCATCAACTTAGCTCTCTCTGTGCCTGGAACAGACTCTCCCCTGACGATAAGGACCATGTCTCTATTACTGAGAGTTTCAGACTACATCTGCAGCATCCAAAGTGTGCAAGTGTATGTACGGATGGATAAATTGATGGCTGAGTGGACTGATAAGAATGGATGCAAGCCGGGTGGTGGTGGCGCATGCCTTTAATGCCAGCACTCTGGAGGCAAAGGCAAGTAGATCTTTGTGAGTTAGAGGCTAGCTTGGTCTATAAAGTGAGTTCCAAAACATCCAGGACTGTTACGCAGAGAAACCCTGTCTCCAAAATCAAACAAACAAAAAGAATGAATGCAAAACATGAATAGAAGTTACTAGGAGCCACCCTGATGGGTCTGATCAGCCTAGAGTCTTTCTGAAAGGGGCCTGGGCTCCGGCTCTCCTTTGGACAAAGCTCTAAGCTACTCTGGTCAAATACATCAAAGGTCACAGAGAAGCCAAACATAGACAGGGCCAAAGACATCCATTAGGTGTAGCCACTAAGGGTGAATGGTGACCTTGACGAGAAGAGTTTCTGGGGAGGGGTGAAACCTCAGCAAAGTGGGGTGATGGGAAGCAAATATGGGAACCTGGGAAGACTCTAGCTGGGCAGCGAGCAAAGAGGGTTTGCCTCTTTCTGCCCCTTTCTTGCGATGGGTTTAGCTAGTATGCACTAAGGGAAGGGCTGAGATGTGGCCATCAGCACCAACCAACACTCAAGCCAAGGGGCTGCTGGTTGGGCCAGGTCCTCTGTGCTCTTCATCTGAGCTCATTGCTTATTGATCAGTTACCACAGACAATGAGTTAAGCAGCACACACTTCTTTATTTACAGTCCCCATGAGTCCTAATATGGCTGCCAGGTCCCTTGCATGGGGTCTCACGGGCTCCAAGCATGGAGCTGGGACACATCTTATCTGGAGACTCAGCTGGCAAAGGCCTTACTCAGGGAACTGATACAACTAAGTTCCCTGTGGTTACAGCGCTAAGAGCTTTGGTTCCTTGCTAGCTATCTGCCAGGGTTTCTCTACAGTCTCTAGAGACCATTGACAGCCCCTCCAGAGGCTACTCGAAGCCACTGATGACCATCTGAACCCATAGAGGGTGCCAAAGCTTCTTGACACTTCAGCCTCTCCAAAAAGACCGCTTACCTCTTCAAGCTTGTAGTCTCTATCTCCAGGTCACTAAGATGAAAGTTTCTATAAAGTGAAAAACATCAGAGTAGTATTCTACTCCCTTCTGTGAGAAGTATGTCACAGATCTCACTCTCATGCAAGGGAAAGGTTGGGACAACATGAAGGTGGGGGGGTCATGAGGCCACCTTAGAGTCTGTCCATCCTGACTTCATCACTTGGTCCTCACAGCAACACTAAGGTGAGTCTTGTTAGTAACCTCATGCTGTGGGGGGGAAGGAGAGAGAGAGAAAGAGAGAGAGAGAGAGAGAGAGAGAGAGAGAAATAGCTGAGCACACAAAACCCCTGAAGCAGCAGGGGAGGAACGTGTACAGAGAGCAGGAAAAAGAAATCTATAACTCGAGTACACATCATAGTCCGTGATGCTGGGGATGGAGGATAGAAAGATGTAGATGAGCTTACAAGATTGGTACCATCTTAAGTGTCCACCCAAGACTGAAGGAGATGTGTAAACACAGAGAGCTACATACTGTTAAGGTGGTGTTATTCTTCACAAACAAAAAGTAGACAGAACCCAAACATCCCTCGGTGGCAAATTCCTAAGCACGTGTGTTAGAGCCACACAATGCCACAACAAAGGGGGACTAACTATTGGTAGGTGCTCCTCGGAGGACTTCAAAGCCATTATGCTAAATAAAAGGAGTCAGACACAAAAGGCCCCATATCGCACGAATCCATTTATATGAAATGTCCAGAACAGACAAATCCAGAGAGACAGAAAGCAGATTGGTGATGGCTCTGGGCTGGGGGCGGGGAGCAGAGTGATTGCAAGTGGCAGGAGCTCCTTCCTGAGGTGATGCGAATGCTTTGGGACGGAATGCGGTGATGGCTGCGCAACTCCGTCAACCCACCAAGAACCACAGAATTGTATGTGTCAGACAAGCAGGTTTTATTGCATGTAAATGACAACTCATAACGTGGCTGTAGAAGCAGAAAGATTTGGGCAGTAAGTTGTCCGAGTGCCTCCTCCCCTGAAATCGGCCTCTTCCTCTCCCAGAGACCAGGCACTGAGGGTGAGCATTGTGGTGGGGATGAGGGCTATGGAGAAGAATGAGGACCCAAAAGGTGGGCGAAGGTGGGGCTGACAGAGCTGCAGACGGAGTTGACAGAGGGAAGGTCATGCCGACAGAGCTGAGGTCTGACCTGGGGTGGAAACGGAACTGTGGACAGTCTAGCATTCTCTAATCCTGCTCCCCTCCGAAAGCCAATACTTCGGCAGGAAAAATAAATAAAGAAGGGATCAGTTAGATTAAAGCAGACTTGGCATTTAGCTGAACAAGGTGGGGGAGAAAAGACAAAAAGGTTGAGGGTGTTTTGTTGGCAAGAACAGAGCCACTCTGAGAGCAGCTACATCTCTAGAGAGCAAGGACAGAAGTGATGTCCGGGACTGGAGAGCCGCTATGGCCTGAGATGGGCCCTACATGTCAGGGCTGAGCCCAGTGGCAGGGGCTTGAGGTACAACCAAAAGGGAACATGGCACACGTTAGTCCCTTTGCCCTTCTTGCCCTTGGTTTTGCATGCCATTCTGGAACCTCACCATACCCGAGAAAGGCAGAGTGGTTGGCCACCTTCCTTAGATACTCTGCTAAAGCCACCAGCTTTTAGTAGTTTTTTTGGAAGCTTGGAGCAGAGTCTAAGAGCACGGTTTTTGTAGCCAGCTTGTCTGTCTGTCTGTCAGATCCCACGCCCATCACTCCTGAGCACAAATCTTCACTGCTCTCGGCATTAATTTCCTCCTCGGAAAACAGCATTGACCTCTTCAGGCTGGCACGGGGATTTGATGGGCATTACTGCAGAGCTCTGTATAGGGTGTAGGGCTGAAGAGCATGCTGGGGCATCGGCACCCAGGTGGCAGAGTGTTGACTGATGCTGACCTTGTATGTGGCCCTGGAGCTGGAGGACACAGGCTGTTGTAAGCCATCAGTTGAGTATGGGACTCAACAGCAAAACTGTACATTTGTACTTAAGATGCTTCGCTTCCAGTCTTGCAAACAGTCTTGCCTCTTGGTCCAGCCTGAGGATGTCTGTTTGACCCCAGATCTCTAGCAGCAGCTCCACAGCCTCCTGTGGCTGCTCACTGTGCACATCTGTAAGCAGCTGCCTTGAGTCTCCGGTAGATCTAATACAGGCTCCTGAACCACCAGAACACCTCCACTGCCAGCAGCTGGAACCCTGGTGTTTATCCAAGGGAGAAAAATACAAAAGCCACTCCCCATGGGTCTTCAAACACTTGTTGAGGGTGGGAGGACCCCACCTCTTCTCTCTAGCTCCTCTCTGGGCTTCAGCCACTTGTCGTTGTACTGGGAGCCCTTCTAGGAGGTGGAGGTGATGTATGTACCTCCCCCACCTCCCTGCCCAAGGCACCTTCCATTCATGCTCTGCCTCCCCTAGGAAGAGAGATCGATGCTTTCTGTGTCTCCTGGAGACAGACCCGTGCATTCCTGCAGAACAGGCTATTGACAGCCCCTGCCTCTCTCCCATCTTCCATACTTCATTTGTGAAAAGAACCGTAATTACCCTCAAGGAGTCATTGGAGGGAAAGTGTGCAAATTGAAAAGGGCTGGAAATGGGCACCCCTGGCTGTGCGGAAAACACTTTCCATATTGAACTGTTCTCTCCCCAGCCCGTGTACTCCCACCTGCCTGGTCCTTGCCTCTCCGCTGCAAACCACAGCCGGCTTTGTGCCCACCCTGACAATGGTTGTTTGATACCAACACAGAAAGATTAATGAAGGATTGGGATTTTCCGGGTCCCCCACCTTCAATGAATAACCACTTTCTTTCCAACCCCTTCTACTAAATAGCTTGGACAATGAATAAAGCTTCGGTTGTTCTTTCATTTTCTCATTTCTTCTCTGCTTCCTGTCCACTTGCTTGTTTACGCTGCCTTAGCCTGACTGACCATCCAGTGACCTTGCTAACTGGCCCAGAGACTTTGATCTTGCCAAGTGTGGAGTGCTCTGGTTGCAAGGAAGAAAAGGTCCGTGCTCAAGGGTGCTATCTGAGGAGATGTTGAAAGTTTGGCCACATAACTGAAGAGTGTCCTGGGCCTGGGCCAGCTCCCAAGCCTGTGCCGCTGCTGCTCATAATGGTGCCTTTTGGTGATGAGGGTTTTCTGTCTTAGAAACTGTATCGGAACGACTTAGAACCAGAAGAGTTCAGATTTTGGAAAGTTTGGGTCTTGTTGTTAGCTTCTAGAACATTCTCACAGGCTATGCACTGAACTATACCAGGTTTGGGCCTTTCAGATTAGAAACTTCACTGCATTGGTTGGGGGTTGGGGTCTGTATACAAATGACTGCACCCAAAATTTGTCCTTTCCTATCTGGATGAAAAAATCAAGATACCCACTTTAAGGAGTGTCTGAGGAAGGACCTGTTCCACTGTCAACTATCCCCAGGCTTCACTGCCTTGCTACTGGCTATAACCACAGACTCCACTTTTTTAAATTTAATTTTATTGTATTATTATTAGTACCTTATGCTCTATATCTTGTATATTCACTTGTTTTGTCTACTCTAAACATGCCTGTTGCTAGGTTTAAGAGCAACTCTTATGGCCCATCTCCAGGTCATGACCTTGAGTACCTCTGCAAAATTCCAAATTCCAAAATTCTAATTCCAAACAGAGCCACATTCTGAGGTTCCAGGTGGATCTATCTCTGGGGGACATGATTGAACAATTACAGGACCAAACACAACATGAAATGCTTCTCTTGTATGTATTCCTTGTGTGTGATATGAAACCGCATGGAAAACACTTTCCTACAGTACGATGTATGATGAGTAGATCCCTTCCCTTCCTCTTCCCTTTGCTCTGCATTAGTCTCCTCTGTTTCCCTAGACAGTTTCATGTCTACTTTGATGTCATTTATGCATCCAGACATCATGTGTTTATGTGAAATCTAGGAGTCACATGCGAAAAGGGAATAGATGGTCGTTTTCTTTCTGAGACTGGCTTAATTCACTTAATATGATCAATCTGTCCCCGTTTCATTCATTTTCCTGCAGATGGCGTAGCCTCATTTACTTTTAAGGCTGGAGAAAACTCCATCATCCATTGTAACTTTTGTGTTTCTTGGAACTCAGATCCTGGGATGTCTCCAGTCTCCACCACCCTCTGCCCAGTTCTGGGGATGACCACTGTCCAGGGCACCTCGTGGCTGCCATATGACTTCAGAGACCTGCCATGGAGTGGAAGAATACGGAGTGAGTAGGAGACCTGCAGCAGTGGGTGGAGCAGGTGGCCCCTGTGGTCTGCTCCCCTGCCGTCTGCCCTGCAAGCAGGAAGCCCTCAAATGCTACCCAGAGCTGGTGGGGGCTGCTCAAGACCTCACTGCTCTCTGTCCCTCTTCTCTTCATCTTGTCTGCCCAGTTCTAAGTCCTCAGCCCCGAACAGCCTTCAGCCTGGCTGGTGTGTTGGGCATTGTCCCCTTCTCCCAGAGACCTGTTCAGCTCCCCTAGCCCTGATTTCCTCTGTTGACTAAGATGACAACCACAGGGTTAAAAGCAAATCCTTGTCACATTTTCTTTGCCCCAGTACTGCCTTAAAAGCATATATTCATTCACTTAAACTTCATGGGGAGGACACTATTAACTGTCACCTCTATCTTCTACACAACGAAACTGAGGCACAGAAAGTTTTACTAGTTTGTTTAAGGTGGGTTTTTTTTCTAGACCTCACAGCGTTGACGCTGTGGGGTGACATGTCTCCGTGCCTAGTCGAATGTCCAGCAGCAGCCTTAGTTTCGGTCATTTGGTGCCTGCCACGATAGAACCCTTTGCGACGCTCAGCCATGACAACCAGAAGCTCTCCAGAGCTTGCC
Source organism: Ellobius talpinus (assembly GCA_001685095.1). Lineage (NCBI taxonomy): Eukaryota > Metazoa > Chordata > Mammalia > Rodentia > Cricetidae > Ellobius > Ellobius talpinus. The sequence continues at coordinate 47,539 of LOJH01000026.1, read as the reverse complement.
AAAGGTCTCCAGGGCAGAGAGATCAAAGTCACCCCTCAGTTGAGAGCAAAGCCAGAACTCCACAGCTGCATGCTTCCATCTGTCTGAGCCTTTGCCTGAGTCTGCACTGCCAGTGACATCCAAAATTGAACCCCACTTGCTTTAAAGTCCACCTGTCTGCCACTTAGCAGCCCTCTAAGCCACCAGTGCTGGGACCACAGAGGAGGGCACTTGCTCTTCGGACCTGCCCAGGGCGACTTGCCTCTCTTCTTTCTGGCTGTGATTAGACTTAGACAACAACCTTGTGTGTATCATGAGCATGGCTTCTCTAGCTGACCCCTAGCTTCTGCCATGGCTCTTCACACGTCCATCTCAGAACAGGAGAAGGGGTCACCCACTAAAGCTGTCCTGGGAACATGGAAAGGACCAAATCCACCTCCTTAAGGACATGAGAGATCCCCACTGAGCTCATGGAGTAGGGGAGGGAACACCTCTCTACATTCTTGGACTGTGGCCTGTGCCAGCTCTAGAAAAGACAAGTGTTTTGGCGTCTATGGAGAAGACAATTAAACACTGGGTTAATTGTCCCAGTGGCCATGGCTTCCTGCCTTGGCTCATGTCCACCTCCTCTTCCACAGAGAAGAAAGAAAACCCCCACCTCTCTTGTATGCGCAGTGCGTGCGCGCACACACACACACACATTCTCATACAGCAATTGTGAAAGGCTTCGCATATCTTTAACAAAAGTTCTTCTCCATAAGATTCTCGAATGAACAAGAAAGGCCCCATCATGTCACTCTCGGGGGCAACATACCTGCTCCTTCTAAACACATGGTGTCTCTGAGGCAGTGGCTGCTTTTCATCACCTGCTATCGTCTCTCCTTTTTTATTGGCACATAAAAGGGCTTCCTGTAAAACATATTAAAGCTTCCAATTCAGAATGAAAAGCACTCCATGTAAAATCTCTCCATGCTCAGGAGCCACAGTCAGAGGGGCTGCTGGCATGTTTCCTGTGTGGAAGGAACAGAATTCACTTCTGCATGACCTGAACACCGCCCCTCAATGAACGGTGCTGGGAGAGGCAGAGTGTGTGTGGGGACCCTACAGAACTCAAAGCTTCTCCTGGGCCTGGGACAGTGAGGTGGGTTCCCACACCTGTCTGGGGGATGCAGAGTGAGCCCCAGGCAAGCATGATCCTTAGCTCCCAGGTGCCTGCTTTATTATTTGTTTTGAACAATTGAATTCAGATGATTGAGGAGAAAACTGTTATTATCTTCATGCACAAACAAACCTGGAAATATCAGAGCGTAGCATACAAAGACTATCCAAGGTGTGTATTTCAGATGAGAACTCGAGATTTCAGAGACACTGCTACTTCGGCCAGCCGTCCCCTCCAGCAGAGGCTATTTGACAGGAGCGTTGGAGCAGCCTGGATGCTGAACCTAAGCCATAGCTCTCCTGTAAGGCATTCAAAATCCTTTACAACCTGACTCCATTGCTGGGCTGAAAAGGCCACCTGCCTGACATGCAAGCTTCTTGAGTGCAGTCTCGGAGGCTGCCGGCCCCACCGTGGTGCTTCTTGCACCCACACCAAGGAGACTTAGGGCAGAGCAGACAATCAGCAGCTGCCAGTTAAATCAGAGGAGAGCAGGAGAGTTGGCAAACATCCTGCTGAGCCCTGAGCTCCATGCCAGCCCAGTCCAGGGAAACCTCTTCAGGCCTCTCTCATGTCCAGCCCTTCACTTCCTTTTCTTCTATTCATTCCTTTAACCAGGAACCAAGCACACCTTGTCTGTGAACAGCCTCACCACATCTCCATCTCTTCCAAGATGGACCTTCCTTTCTGGCTCGATGTCAGTCTCCTTCATTCTGAAGGGAGCTCTCTGAAGCAGGGACCTGCCCTGTGTATGTTTGTATTGTTGGTCCTTGGCACTTAATAGCGAATCGATGTATTGAGACGGATATGTGAGCTGGAGGTAGGAAGGAAAAGGAGTTTGACTTCTGTCTGTATCTATGGTTGTGACTGTAATGTCAACGACTAGAGCCTGGACCGTTCAGTCATTTGGTGTTGATTGGTTCTTGGTTCCAGAATGCCAGCATCTTCTTGGCATTGGGGTGGGAGGGGCTCCTTGCGGCACCATAGTATGGCAGAGTGGAGGACATGAAGCGGCAGAGCAGGGCAACCAGCTCAGGTTTCTCTTCCTCTTTGGATGAAGCCACTAATGCAAACTGGGCATATGGCTCAGTTAGTAGAATGTTTGCTTGCCTAAGGCCCTGGTTTCAGTCTCCAGCACAGCGTAAACTAGGCACAGTATTGAATCCCTGCCAGTACTTAAAAGGTAGAGGTGGGAAGGTTGGAAGTTCAGGCACAGCCTGAGACACTTGAGACCTTGTCTCAAGGAAGGAAGGGAGGGAGGGAGGGAAGGAAGGAGAGAGAGCTGGGTGATTTGAACTGGAAGCTGCAGGGAGGTACTGGGCAAATTTGCTACTGCAGAGGCCACCTAGGGGGAGTGAGGCTCAAAGCAGTCAGGGCTTTGAAAGTGTGGTGTGTGTGTGTGTGTG
>LOJH01000026.1:23166-36154 GCA_001685095.1 Ellobius talpinus | reverse complement strand
CCTGCCTCTGCCTCCTGAGTGCTGGGATTAAAGGCGTGCGCCACCACCACCTGGATTGCTCTTTACTTTTAATCTTAAAATACTAAATTGCCCAGGCTGACCTTGAACTCACTCTAGTCCAAACAGGCCCGAACTTGTAATTCTCTTACGACAGTCTTCCCAATATCTGGAATTACAGACCTACCCCCAGCAAGCCCAGCTCAAGCAACCTATGTTGAAAGCCAGACATGGAATTTCTCTTTCCATAAGGGTTCCTTTGTCCAGGGAAGCAGCTTAGACTTTGAAGTGGAAGGGAATACCCACTGTGGACCTCCTGGCTCCGTGCAGGGTTAGAATAAGCTAGAAGGCAAAAGGACAAAATAAGTAAACTGCTTACATTATATATATAACATATATATAATATGTTGTAGTCTATGACAATGCATGTATAATACATATAACATGTATTATAATATATTAAATTAATTAAATATAAATTGTATAATATATAATATAATATATAGTTTGTTTATTGGGTCAGGGTGGGTGTGCCTGTGCTGTTGCGCATGTATAGAGGTCAGAGTATAACTTTCAGGAACCAGTTTTCCCCCTCTATCATAACCTGGGAAGTAAAGTCACATCATCAGGCATGGTGGCAAATTCCCCTACCCACTGAGCCATCTCTCCAGTCTCTGAAAGGGAACTCTCGAGATTTACATTTGCCACACTAGGCTTGTGCTGGTGGCCACAGGGCAATGCCCCTCCCAACCCTCGGGCTTCAGTAAAACGGGATTTGTATGAACTGTTTAGTTGGTGATGCTTCTGGTCACCAAGAGCAACAGTATGCAGTGGAGTGACCCATGAGGAACAGGTACAAGTTGTACCCAAGTCCAGAATGGGGGCAGAAGGGGGGACCTCCAGAAACCACTGTAATCCAGCTGGCCATGCCGATTCTTAGGCAGGAACCCAGGAGCTGGGCCTACCCAAGAATCGGCAGGACGAGGTAGATAACAGTGACATGGTGGGGTCCCAAGCCTGGAGTGTGCCTGGAGTGTGATCATGATGGGAGGATCTACAGGAGCATTTCCTGAGGGTGGACACCACAAGGAATGGCCAATCATAGTGACTCCGTAGCTAAGGGAGGGGACTTCTCAGGAGATAACTGTTCCACCCCTGGCAGATCCCAGAGTGAGACAACCCACAGGGACTGGTCCACATCAGCTCTCTGGCCAATGAGGGGCAGAGGCTTCATCGAGGTCATTCTGACCCCTGTGAGGGAGGGGGGCACTGCTGCAGCCCCTTTGCCTCAGGCCCTCCTAACTGCTGAGGACCCGCATAACACAAGGAGGCTCCAAACATGCCCATCACTCCTGCCCCTGGGGAGGCCTCATGGAGTTCACTTCACTGGCAGCCATTCGACGTGTCTATTAAATTAAATTGAGCAATTACCCTGGGTTTCGAGGCAGAATGATGGAGAGGGAGGCAGACAAGTCAGGGAAAGCCTTACACAGTTCACCCTGACAGCAAAGCCATGCTCCCCAACACCAGGCTCCCCGGCTCCCCTGAGTGCTGAGGGAGTGGAATGAACCTAACGTGGGGCTCTGTGGCCCTCAGTGACTGGGGTGAGCTCTCAGATGAAGGACGGTGAGGGAACACCAAAAACAAGGGCTAGAGCTGGAGGAGTTGGTTCTGGTTGGTCTGCAAGGATGGTGTAGGGTGGGCATACCACACGAGGCAGCTTAGGAGTCTCCCCAGAGCCTGCATTCCCAGGGAAGCCAGCAAAACACATTTCTTTATTTGTTCCGCAGGTATTTATTAGGAACCTGCTCTGAGCCAGCGTGCCTGGCCTCCGAGGGAGAGTTTCTGCAGAGCAATTAGGTTGGAAAGTGGATGTCAAGACAAAGCTCAGAGACCTGAATGTGAGCTTGAAGCCCCAAGTTCAAGTGCTTTTTTCCTCTTAATCAAGAGACGTTGGAGGAAGCATCCTTGACTTGACAGGGAGGTGGGGACAGGGAGAGAAGCCAAATGTGGAAGTAGGAAATGAACTTGGAAGTGTCAGCAACGGCCTGACTAACGAGTCTTCAGTGCCAACCCGTGGATCCGCCTGTGCCTGAGGGCTGGCACCAGCCACCCCTGCAGACAGTGATGGAGGCCTTCTGCACTCTGACCAACTGAGCGGGACTGGGTGTGTACTGAAGGTCTTGGGCAAAGAAGACTGAAGGGGAGTGAGAGGTTGAGGGGCCAAAGCTTTGCCTTGTGTGGGGACTGCAAAATGAAGCCAGGGCTTACATGCAGTGGGGGAGGGGGAGGGGTCAGTGTCTGCCAGACACATGGGACTAGGGGTGAAGTGGCCTGCTTCCTCTAAACATTTGGAGGGGCTCCAATAAGCAGCGTGGAGTCGCTGGCTTAGGCCCAGCAGGCAGCACCTAGCTGGGCACATAGCTTTCCCCCTAACTGGAACTTAGTTCCTTGATCCTTGCTCCAGGGGTCAGCTTCACTATGGAGCCAGGAGCCAGGCAAGTGAATAGAAAGGTCAGAGGAAAGCCAGGCTACCCAGGCAGAGAAATGCAGCCAGGATAGAAAACACAGAGTAGCATGGGCCTCCCCCAAGATACCCTTTAGAAGGCCCAGGGGCCAAGTACATCCCTCCCACTGGCTTAGGCTTTGGTTAGTTGTCATGACAACATTCATTTGAGCTTAGGGAAGTATGGTGGCCAGGGAATATGGGGAGGGGGATAGAAAGAGCCTTAGAGAGGTGTCTTTTCAGGGCAGCCTGTCCTGGGATGTAGGACCTGGGCTGGTTCTGGTCAAGAATTCCAGGCCACGCCATGTAGTCACTGTTGAGTTGGTAGGAAAAATGAATCTAAAATTTGAAGGTGCAAAAAACTGTGAAGACTTTGGGGGGAAATCACAGTTTGGTCCTGATTTTGTCTATTCGACTGGTAAGAATAAAGAAACACAGCCACAGTGATACCTGTGCAGAAGAGGGTGGGGAGCCAAGGCTGAGGGGGCTACTGGCAGCACTCTCCCAGAGCACACTTCTTTCCTGCTCTAAAACCAAGCAGCACAAATGTGCTGTGCCCTAGTGGCTCCTCTCCCAGATATGGATGCATAGAGACCCTGTCACCCATGCCATGGTGACACATGCTCAGGGACACAGAGCAATCTTGCTCCTCACTGTCAGGGTAAACACACATCTGCTCCTCACAAAATCTGTTCTTAAACATAAAACACGGGCATCTGGAAACAGCCCAAACGGCCAATCCTGGAGGAATGGTTGGGTGAATTGTGGTGAAGCTCCCACAATAGACCCACACAGAGCAATGAAAAATGGAGGCATTGAGACCACACACAATAACCTTCATAAATCCCAGAAAAGGGATGGAGAAGAAAGGGAAGTCTCCAAAGACCACACCAAAAGAAGTAAAACGTGAAGATGTGCAAACATGCTCATTGTAAGGATGGGGGAAGGAAAAGGAAGGAAAGGAAGGGGGAGAAAATGAAGAGGAGAGGTAGAGTAGGAGAGAGAGAGAAGGGAGGGGGCAGGGCAGGAGAGGGAGAAAGGAGGAAGGAGGGTAGGGAAAGGAGAAAGGAGGAGGGAGGGCAGGGGAGAGAGAAAGGAGGGAGGGCAGGGGAGAGAGAAAGGAGGGCTGTGATTGAAGACCCCAAATAAAACTTTGTACTAATCTAATTTTGTGGTCAGAGGTATAAAAAAATTCCTTTGGGACCCCCTTCTCCAGCCTGACTCTGTAATGGAGTGTCCTCTGCCCCAGACTGCTCCCTTCCTACAGACACCCACATCTCACACCTATCTCAGCAACGTCTATCTGTGCTCAGCTTGGAGGGAAGTTTAGAAGTGTTGACCCTCAGGGCTGGGATGCTGTTCAGTTAGCAGAGCAGTCCTCTGAAGTCACAAAGTCCCAGGTTCCATCCCAACACCACTTCACGTAGCCATGGTAGCGCATGCTTGTCGTCCCAAGTGCTATAACACTTTGGAGGCAGAAGCAGGAGCATCAGAAGTTCAAGGCCATCCTAAGCTACATGTGACCCTGTCTCAAAATGACAACAAACGAAACAATGTAATAGCATGAGAAGAAGGTCCCGAGCAGAGGGGCCACCACTTATGGCGGTTAACTTGTCCCCAGGCTCCACCAGCTCAGGGAGCCTGTGGGATACTGAATCAGAATGGGAGAAAGTCAGCTGTTCCACATCTGGGTGTGGCCTCTGCACCTGGAGTCTCAGCCTCTCCTAGCTCCCTTCACCACAAGTTTCTGCACACAGGAAACTAACACAAAGAGGCTCAGAAATCGTGTCGCTGTCCCTGCTACCTTTCCCTTGTACCCATAGTTCCCTGGCTCCCTGGTTCGCCCCTCTGTCAAGTGTATTGCCTGTGCCTGGCACTGGCTCCAGCGTCTGGCAAAGGGAACCACACCCTTGCCCTTGGCGGGGAAGAGAAAAAGTAAGGAGATAGACAAGAAACACGATCAGCCTGATAAACCCCAGTGTAGCCTGTAAAGTGTTGTGCAAGAAAAGGGGGCAGTGGGGGTGAGGTGGGGTGGGGAGAAAGCCTGGGCCCAGAGCAGGTTTAAACAGAGGCACTGAGGTGAATCCTTTCGGGGGCGAACCTGGAAGGTAACCGAGGGAGTGAGTGTCAGAAGGGGCAGTGGGGACAGCAGTGCTGAGGTGTGTGGCAGCTCTTGGGGTTCAGAGAATGGCAAGAAGAGCCCAGCAGAGGAGACTCAGGGACCAGGGAGGAGGAAGACACACCAGACCAGTTTGTAAGGATTGCAGCTTTGACCGAGTGACACAGGAGTCACGATGTGTGTTGGGGGTGTGGGTCCCAAGGATCAAACTCAGCTCCTTAGGCTTGGCATCAAGCACTCCTGTCCCGAAGGGCTTCTTACTCCACCGTGCCATGGAGGAAGGCAGAAGGTGAGGGTGCACATTTATTTGAGAGAGCAGTGAGAGCTGAGCCTTGGCAGTAGCAAACCCACACCATGATAACAGCGTGAGACCCACCCACTGACATCCTAAAGGTCCCTCCTCTCAATACTGCCGTATCAGGGGTGATGGCTCACTTCCTCACAATACCCAGGCCTCATGTGGTAGAAAGAGAGAGTTGACTCCTACAAAGTTGTCCTCTGAACACCACATATGTGCTGTAACACGCTTGTGTGCGCACACACACATATATGCATGCGCACATGCACACACATACACACAAATGCACACACATACAATAAATTAAAATGTCATAAAATTTTCCAAGGAAACTAAACAAGGTCAATCTCTTGTCTCCAGTCCAGAGTCCTCAACCAGGGGGCTTGTTTGCTGAGGCAAGCCTGTGTCTTCTTATTTCTAACCCTGCGTCATCCTTTGGGCTATAGTTGAGGCCATGCACTGTCCTTCACTGGGCCTCAGTTTCCATTTTCTGAGAAAATGGGTTACAAAGATTTCAGTATAAATAAAGACGTGGTTAGGCAAAGCCTGCAAAGCCATGCTGGTCCCTGTTGTGACTGTCACCTCCCTCTGCAGGTAGGCGGTCCTGAGGCTCAGCCGGGTTTGGACACAGGAGCAGGGTGGACACCAACATCCTGCATGCTGAATTGTTGTCAGATTCCACTCACCTGTGCCACCACCTTCTGCTCAAACACTTCCTGGACTGCTATGTGTACACCTCTCATCACTCAGCCCCTCCTCTCCTCCCTCTGCCTCTCACCTGCCTCCCCTCCCTAGACCCTGAGAGAGGTTCATGGCCATTCTGTTCAGAATCACTTGTGAGACTAGCAGGTGCCTGGGGGACAATGAACTTGAGGCAAGCCCTGCTTCCTGGGGACTCTCAGAAATTGGGGATAGCTTCTGAAGACACAGCTTTTTTTTTTTTTGGCCCTGGCACCACCAGTCCAAACAAAAGCATTTGCTGCTGGGAAGGCAACAATTGTTTCCGTTCAGCAAGCACTCGCTGCCAACACCAGTGTTTTCTCTTGGAAGCCAACATTTGGTTGAGAAGACAATGCCAAGCTAAATATTTTTCTCTGCATAAAAATCCCTTTAATTTTTTAATCATTTGGCAAACATCCCCTCCTCCCTCCCCTCACCCTTCTGTTCCTGGTCTCCCTCTAGCTCTCTCTGCCTCTGGCTGGGTCTCTACAACATCCAACATCTGGGCAGGGAGGAAGGTTCGGTGGGTCCTAAGATGTCTCTAACCCACAGATGCTGGACTGTGTGCAGATGAACATCCCTTCTGTATGAGAGCATTGCTTTTTAAGACGTCGTATACGAACGTTTGACTGAATGATTGGGACTTTGTCTTACTCCGTAGCCCAGGCTGGCCTCTTTTCTTTCTCCTGCTTCAGCCCCCTGAGTGCTGGGATTACAGGTGAGCATGAATGCATCAGATTTTTATACAGACAGGAGTTCAGACATAACCTTTCCCAGCTTCTGCCTCCTCCAATCCTCTTCAGGTCCTCCATTAAGCTCTGGTTAAGAGGTCAAGCAGACCTTGATGAGGGGACTCTGCGCTGCCATCCAGGGGCAGGGGACAGTAACTCTCATGCTCTATGTTTAATGGCAGCATCTGTCTATTCCTTCTTGACCCCACCATTCCTCTGAGGAAGAAGCCACCTATCTGCTCCACCCAATGTCTAGATCCTCTGATTTCCAAGTTCTCAGGCTTCATGAAAAGAGTGCTCCCAGCTCCCTGCTTTGGACTCCACTTCCACTAGGTCTGAGCTCCTTTCCCCCATTGCCATCTCCCGCTCTGAAGCCTCACACTCTCCTCTTGTACTCTGTGGACACTCATGTCCACTGTGGACACTCATGTCCACTTGGAATGGTTTATTTGTGTCAAGCCTTTAATTTATATAACATGCAGATCTCCTGAGCAGAATCAAGAACCCCAAGAGAGGTAATGCCTGTCTGGTGTGGGACCTGCAGAATGAACTCAAATAAATAACTCAATAAACAGAAAGGGTGGGGGGATCAGGGAACATGTGAGTAAATGGATGAGCCACCAAATGGGTGATACCAGAAAATGAGCCCAGCCCTGCGCCTGTGCCTGAGGACATAGCATTTGCACTGTCATTGGAGGTAAGGCCAATAAATGGGAAATTGTGTGGAACGAGTCTCAGTGGAACACTTCACTGCAAAGGGCGATTGTGTTTGTTCATCCTTAGTGACAGGAGCTCTGCCGTCATCCACAGAGTTCTAATTTTGAAACATGGACCAGATAGCTAGGTTTTGTTCCTGCCTTTTTCAGTTCTTGGCTTATGTCCCTGAACCAGTGACTTTGCTTCTCTGAGCCTCAGTTTCTTTGTGAGATGGTGTGCTCATTCTTCATGGGCATGCACATTCTTAGTGGGTTTGCATCCTTCATGGGCATGCTCATCTTTCGAGGGCTTGCATATCCTTCATGGGTTTGTAGGGACTGTGGGGAATATGACAATATGGCACTGGTTTAATACTGGTTCTTAGGCCTGTTAAGGAGTCTTTAGGCCAGAGCATCCATAGGCATTGGAGCAAGACCATCTTTAAAACTCCAGGGACCATCTGTCCATCCTTTGAGGGGCCATGTAGGCACCGGGACCTCTAACCTCCATGGGAACACCAATATCCCCTGGGGTCTATCACATCCCCGTGTCCTCCATAACTGTCCTCGCTTCTGGTGACTGTTTAATATCATGTGGTCCAGGTCACATGTCCAGACAAAAAGGAGGAGACTTTCTGGGAAGAGCCCCCAGTGGGATACTGGCACAGGAGACCAATGGGCTCAGTGGGTTTCAAGCATGGTGCCAACTACAACTACTGACTATGGAGAACCAAAAAGCTGACCCTGCTGCAGGGCCAGGACAAAAGCAGGGAATAACTGCTGGCTTGTGACCTCGGCCATGTGTCTTAACTAGCTTATCTCTGTCTCTCTGTCTATGAGGTCCAGTAATGGCATCTACCAAAATGCTTGGAACAGCACCTGGAACAGAGTGAGCTGTGCATAAATGTCCTCTCTCACTGCGGCCTGAAGAACTATCCCCACTCTAATTCCTTTCTTTGCAAGACAATTGTGTGATCTCACCTCATTGACCTTGAACTTGGCCGTGTGACTGTGACTCCCCTTGGCTATGGAATATGCGTGAAAGAGCTTTTAAGAACATCCCCTGTTGGTTCTCTTCCTCCAACCTCTGCCAGAAAAGCCCTGTGGGCTAAGCCATAGGCTCCCTCATCCTTGGACCTGGGATGAAAAGATGTGTGCTGTCCAGCCAAGTGCAGCCAAGTGCAGGTGAGCTGTAGCCCTCATGTCACGAGAGCAAGGGGAGAGATGTTTCTCACCATAAGCTATAAGATCCCGGGACTGCTGCTGCTGCAAGTGTGGACCAGTGGACGACATTTCTCCATTTTATAGATGGGGAGAATGGCTGTCTGAATGGCTGAGGGACTTGCTCATAGTTACAGTGATTGAGTAGCAAGGATGCAAGCATCTCATTCACTCAGCAGCTATTAAGGCAGCTACCCTACGGGGGTGGGAGCTGCTGTGAAGGCTGAGGGCCCACTCTCAGGGATCATACCTCTGCACGGAAGAAACAAAGACAGCAAGGTACCTAGAAAACAGACAAGAAAATGCCAGGCCGACATAGAAAGGGGTGAAGGATATGAAACAGGATGGTGACAAGGGCCAGGTGTGTAGCTCCGTTGGTAGAGTGCTTGTCTAGCATGTTCAGGGCCCTGGACTCAAGCCCCAGCAACGCTTAAATCAGGCAGGGTATATCCTAGCACTGGGGAAGTGAAGGTCAGAAGTTCAAGGTCATTTTCAGCTACTTGGGGGGGTCGAGGCTAGCCTGGACTACATGAGCTCCTGTATCCAGAAGAAGAAGAAGAAGGAGAAGAAGGAGAAGGAGAAGAAGAGGAAGGAGATAGTAGAATGATAAGTTCATAGCTGAGAATAAGGGGAGGGGTGATTTATAAGAAGAGGGAAAAGGGTATCCAAAGAGATTACATCATCCCAGAGGTATAAAGGGGTGGGCAAATGTAGAAAGAGTCCAGTACATTCAAGGGCTCAGAGGCAGGACTGAACACGGAGAACCCGAAGAGCATGAAGGAGCTGCATGTGGCTGGAGGGAAGTCAGAGGCAGAAAGAAGGAAGTGGGGGTGCAGAATGGAAGGGCAGAGCACAGACTGTGTCTAACGCACTCACTACGGAGCTGGAGTTTGTGCTTAGCTCAAGGGGCAGCTGAAGCACAGGAGAGAAGAATTAGGGCTGGTGTTTTCACTTTGCCACTATCATGTATGGGGAAGGGATACAGGGGATCAGTTGGACAAGCTGTGGTCACATGTGAGGGAGACAGTGGCCCTGAATGGGGTCACCATGGTGGAGCCACATACAGTAGGACCAGGGATAAACGTTAAAGGTCCCTGGAAACAGGGATAAGATACAGGTGACTTGGGAAGGGTAACCTTCGTGTGCCTTGGTGAGGGTGCTGGAGGAGCTAAGCTGGGGAAGGTGGGAGTTTGTGGAAGTCTGGGATGGAGAGAGAGAAAGTAAGGGCTGCATAGGCCTGACTGACGACTACACAGCCTCCCAGGGAAGCTATGAGCAGGTAGGCCATGCAAGGCTTCACACCAGAGGCCAATGAGAGGTCAGGGCTGGAGGGCAGATATTGGAACCATCAAGTAGAAATGGATTAAGAGATGTGAGGGAGCGGTGCAGAGTCGGGTCTCCCAAGTCTGCACAGCCCCAGCAGGGGCCAGGAGGAGCCACTGTTGACTTGTCAAGGAAGCGCCTTTGCTGTCCAGACAGCGGTCATCAACCCAGTGTGCCCAAGTGCTCAGAACAAGGCCAGCTTAGGCAGAGGTGAGAGGTGGGTGTAAACTTGCACCAGTTTCCAATAATAGATTGTGAAAACTAGTGTGCAAAATGATCCCATGCACATGTTCGCATTGATTATACGTTGAAACGATAAAACTTCAAGTGGGTTGAATCAATTCTAGGCTTCAGACCAATTTGCCTTGTTTCTTCTATCCCTTTTTATTTTGAAAAATGTTTCTTGAAACATCGAAACTGGTTTTGCCTGGTGGTGCCCACCTATAATTCTAGGAGGCTGAGGCAGGAGGATCCCTGTGAGTCTGAGGCCAGCCTGGAATACATAGCGAAGACCTTATCTCCAGAAACCCCAAAACAATAATGGAAGATGGGAAACCTTCAATGTCTCTGAAGCCTGAAGCATGGCTGTGCTGGTTTTCATAGGCAGGCCTACCTTAGAAGGACCACCACAGTGCTCCTCCAAATAATGCTATTGCTGAAACAAAAGACAGCTTGCAACTGTCTTCAAGACCCTCCTTCCTCTGCTCCAGGGTTCCCAAGCTCCCCCAGCCAGAAGTGGGTGTCAAGGTGTAAAGAGGCAATGCTGAAAGGGTCCATCTCCACCCTGGACTAGACCTGGTTGGATTCAGAAAGCATTTTCATCAGAAACTGCTCAGCCAGAGAGTTCAGGAAGGAGGGATACAAACATGTCCCCAGTCCCTTGCCATGCCACTATTCTGTCCCCTGAGCCATCTTCAAACCCAAAGGCATTTATCACATGGCCAAAGGAGTCATTTGGGAAGGGATCCATGGACCACAGTGGGCTAGTCTCTGGCCTAGACCTGTATCAAAAGCTGACGGACTTGATTTCAAGGTCAGAACCTCCCATGGGTCCCAGAACACCCATAGGCTCCAACAACAACCACCCCTACTTTGGCAAGGAACTCAGTCCAGGAGGAAGCTCAGGCAGCTTCTGGAAGGTGCTGTCTTCTCCTTGGCCACCCGCTGTTCCCTGTCCTAGGACACCTAGGGAGGTAGTGCTCTAGGGGAGGAGCCCAGACAGCCCATTAAACAGATCAAAGAGGGTTGGTCAGAAAGGGACTCCAAGAAACACAGACTGAGAAGGAAGCCTTCAGGGCTCCAGGGAGCAGACACAAGGGTTGCTTAGGAACAGAAGGAAGAATTTTATTCATTCATGCATTTTTGCTCTCTCCAAATCTTCCATCCCCTGGTAATGAACAAGGAGCCAAGTGTGTGATAGAATGAGATAGATCTGCCTCCTGCCTCCTGGGCTTCAGGGCCAGTTAGCAAAATATGAAGCAAATGAACACATAGGCCTATAGCTAATGAAATCTGACAGGCACTATGAAGGATAGGGATATGGTGTTGTGAGGTTGCCAACAGAGGTGTTGGAATGAATCTGAGAAACTAGGAAAGGCTTCCCTAAGGATGACACTTGGGGCTGGCATCTAAAGTTCAGTTAATTTCACAGAAAGGAAATTGAGGAAGACAAGCAGAGAAAATAGCATGTGCAAAGGTCCTGTGGTAGAAGGAATTGATTAGTATCTGTGGGCTTTAGTCCAATCTAACTAGAGCAGAAACAATTCAGGAAACATGGTGGGAGATGTGCTTGGGAAGAGAGGAATGACCAGACCACATGAATCCACATGGACTCAGTAGACAGAAGTGGCAGACAGAGGTAGAGTTGAGACTTGGAAGCTGTGGGCTGTAAAGAGCAGGAGACTAGTCCATCAATAAGGTCAGGTGACGTGGGATGCTCCTCTGTATACTGTGAATATGGTTTTTATTTTGTTGTTTTATGTTTTGTTTTGTTTTTTACACAGGGTTTTTCTCTGTGTAGTTTTAGAGGCTGTCCTGGAACTAGCTCTGTAGACCAGGCTTGACTTGAACTCACATAGATCCTCCTGCCTCTGTCTCCTGAGCGCTGGGATTAAAGGTGTGCGCCACCACCACCCAATGTGAATGTTTTATTACCATTTGGTTAATAAAAATTTTGATTTGGCCTATAGCAGGGAAAATATAGCTAGGCAGAAAAGCAAAACTAAATACAGGTAGAAAGAAGGCAGAGTTGAGAGAGATGCCAGCAGCTGTTGGAGGTAACAAGCCACAAGCCTTATGGTAAAATATAAAATAATAGAAATGGGTTAATTTTAAAGTAAGAGCTAGTTAGTAATAAGCCTGAGCCATTGGCCAAACTTTAATAATTAATATAAGCCTCAGAGTGGTTATTCAGGAACTGGAAGGTGGGAGAAAAACCTCCAGTTACAGTCAGGAGCCTTGACTCTTGACTGGGGAGAGGGGTGTGATAGAAAATGATACTAAGGCATCTAACCACATTTGGATATAAGCACACTTGGTTGGTTCCCATCTCTCTATGTCATTTTCTGGTTCATTAAGCCTCAGGCTGGGTCTGTGACTCCTCTGAGCTTCAATATCCCCATCTATAAAAGAGAAATCAACTTTACCTTGTGAAGATATTGATTAAGCAAGACAACACCCAGGAAAGCCTTAGCAGAAGTTTCCATTGTATCATACTGTGAAGTAGGGTTAGGGACCCAGATGGGAACATCACAGCAAAGCTGACATTTGGGGAAAGGGAGGGTCCAGCTGGTGAGAGGCAAAGCAGGTGTTGTAGGGGATGACCGGAGCAGGACATATTCAGGGTCCCCACCTGCTACCATGGTCTGGGGATCTCGGCTCCCATGTCTGTGCTCACCTGCTCAGCAAGTGGTGGAACCATGGTTGAGCTGGTGGCTGGTGTCTCCCCAGAGGGAAGTAGAAGCAGGGACATCCTGGGGCTCAGTGCTGGCATGTGTCTCTGTCTCAGCAAGGACCTCAACTCTGGAGCCTGAACTAGAGAAAAAGGAGCCAGCTTCTCAACGGTGTACCTGGGGCCAGCTTCTGGGGCCATACATATGAATCCTATACTCTAGAACCTTATGGATGGAGCCTTCAAGGAAGCTGGGGAGATCAGCTGTGCCTGAGGTTAGCATAAAAGGGAGCCAAGGATGAGAACAGGATGCATGTGCACAAGTTCCTCAAGGTCCCAGGCTTTCAGTCTGCCTTTATTTTTTTAATTACCAGTAGGATTTAAAATTTTTTATTTTATGTGCATTGATATAAAGGAGTCAAATCTCCGGGAAATGGAGTTACAGACAGTTGTGAGATGCCATGTGGGTACTGGGAATTGAACCCGGG